>CAUYPO010070205.1:0-28825 GCA_963574435.1 Cheirogaleus major
TAGTCCCAGCTACTCGGGAGGCTGAGGCAGAAGGATCGCCTGAGCCCAGGAGTTTGAGGTTGCTGTGAGCGAGGCTGATGCCACGGCACTCTAGCCGGGGCAACAGAGTGAGACTCTGTCTCAAAAAAAAAAAAAAAAAAAAGAAATATAACCAGAGATGAATGAGGGCATTTCATGAAGATATAACGGTCAACTTAGTGAGAAAACATAACAATCCTAAACAAGTATGCAGCTAATAATACAGCTACAAAATAAATGAAGCAAAAATTGACAGAAATAAAAGGAGACATAGACAAATCCACAATCACAGCTACAGATTTTAACATGCCACGTTCAATAACTGACAGTCTAAGCACATCAAAAAAATCAGAAACAATATAAAAAGTTTGAACAAAAGTATTAACTTGTCCAAATAGACAATTATAAAACTCTAGGTCCAACAGGAGATTACATAACCTGCTCAAGTGCATATGGAACATTCTCCTAAATAATCAGCCATAAAACAAGTATCAATAAACTTAATAGTTATCTAAGTAGAAAGCAATAATAATAAGATGACTAGAAAAAAAAATCACCAAATGTTTGGAAATTAAGCAACATACTTATAAATAAAACAGAAGCCAAAAAAAAAGAAAAAAGAAAATAGCTTAAACTAAATAATGAAAATATAATATATTGATATTTATAAAATGTTGTTATAACCAGTGCTTAGGAGGAAATTAATAACTTAAATGCACACACTAGAAAAAATATTTAAAAATCAATTTTCTAAGCTTCTATCTCAAAATGCTAGAAAAGCAAGAAAAACCTGAAAAAAGGAAGGAAATAATGAAATGCAGAAATCAATAAAATAGAAAACACAAAGAATATTAAAAAACTAAAACTTAGTTCTTTAAAAAGACTGATAAACTGACCCTCACAAGAATGATCAATGAAATTAAAAAAAAAAAAAAAAAAAGACAGCTCTAAGTATTACTATCAGAAATGAATAGGGAATATCTGTAAAGTCTTACAGACATTAAATTGGTTTTTTAGAAGTATATTATTAACAGTGTATGCAAACAAAATAGAGATGGAAAAATTCCTTGAAAAACAAAAATTTAACAAAGCTGACTCAAAAGAAATAGAAAACATGAATCATCCTATCTCTGTTAAAAACCCTGAATTCATAATTAAGAAACAACCTACAAATAAAACTCCAACCCTATATGGCTTTACTGGCAAACTCAACCAAAATTATAACAAAAAAATAAGAATATTATAGAATTCTTTTAGAAAATAGAGAAATTTTTAAAAATCCCCATGTTATTTTATGAGGCCAACATAACCTTTGTATCAAAACCTGACAAGTATATTACAAAAAGAAAATTACAGACTAATGTTTCTTATGAATGTAGAAGCAAAAGTCCTAAGGGGATGTGGGGAATAAAAACCTTAGAAAATCAAATACAGTAATTATAAGATATGATACATTATTATTAAGTGAAGTTTATTTCAGGAATGCAAGGATGATTTAATATTTGAAAATCAATCAATATAATGCATCCCATTAAGTTAATTTTAAGAAAAAACCCTAGCTGGGCATCGTGGACCATGGCTGTAATCCAAGTATTTTGGGAGGCTGAGGCAGGAGAATCACTTGAGCCCAGTAGTTTGAGACCAGCCAAGGCAATATAGCAAGACCCTGTCTCTACAAAAAAATAAGAAAAATTAGACCGGTGTGGTGGCATGCACCTGTAGTAACAGCTACTCAGGATGCTGAGGTGAGAGGATCACTTGAGCCCAGGAGTTAAAGGCTGCAAATCCTAAAATCACCTCAATAGATACAAAGTATTTGTTAAAATTCAACCCATTCAATGTAAAAACTTTCAACAAACCAGAATTAGGAGGGAACTTATATAATCCAATTAACTGTGCATACCAAAAAGGTTACTGCCAATACCATACTTTAATGGTATAATATTGAAAGCCCTTTCCATAAAATTATGGATGGTGACCCCTCAGAGCACTCCTATTCAAAATTGCACTAAAGATGCTAGCCAATGCAATAAGCAAAGCAAAAGAAATAAAAGCCATAATGACTGGAGAAAGTAAAACTGCCCTTATTTGTAGAACTGTTAATTAGTATAGGTTATCTCTATAATGGAAAGAAACTGATTTTAACAAAAGAAAGAAAACAGAGTATTAGCATAAAAACTCAGAAATGTACTGCCCAAAATAATTTCTAGATAAAATTACTTACATACTCCAAGTATGTTAGAGTATGTTAGAGATAACACCAAATTAATTTTATTCATCTTTTTTTTAACATTTCTCTATTTTAATCAATAGCAAAATATCTTTTGAGTTATTCTTTTTGACATAATTTTTACTTTTTTGTTCATTATTCAGCCTTTGTTAATAAAATCAATCTTTGGAAGCTCAAGTAAGCAAAAAAATTTAAAGCTAAAAAATTAGTAAAGTTTACTTAATAAATGTAGTAAACCTTGTGCTATCGATAGAAAATATTTTTTTTCTAGACCCCATCGGATACAGGAATGCATCATTTAACAATGGGATGTGTTCAAGAAATGCACTGTCAAGCAATTTCATCACTGTGCAAACATGATAACATGTACTTACACAAATCTACATGGTATAGCCTACTACAAATATAGGTTATACGGATAGACTATTGCTCCTCAGCTACAAACCTATACAGCATATTACTCTACTGAATATTGTAGGCAATTGTAACATAATGGTATTTGTGTATCTAAACAGAGAAAAGGTACAACAGATTTACTGTATTATAATTATATGGGACCATCGTCATATATGTGGTCTGTTGTTGATCGAAACATCAGTATGCAGCACATGACTGTAGTCATAAAATCTGATCAAACTCCAGCCCCCTAAAATACATCTCAAGATTCTAAAGCAAGGGTTGGCAAACTTTTCCTTACAGGGCCACATAGTAAATATTTCAGGATTGTGGACTATATAGTCTCTCTATCAGAAATACTTGGCTCTTCATTACTGTGCAACTAACTACTTGGCTCTGCAATATAGTGCAAAAGCAGCCATACTGTACATAATATACAAACAAATGTGTGTGATTATATTCAATGAACTTTATTTACAAACACAGGCAGCTGTACTACAGGAGGTAGTTTACCAATCACTGCTTTAAAGAAAAGCAAATGAACAGGCCACATTCTCAAACCACAGTTCATTAAACTAGAAAATTATAACAAAGGATTAACATGCAAACAAAATTCAATCCCTGGGAAAATTTCAGACGATTAAATTACTTGGGTCAAAAAGAAAACTGACTGTGATTAAAGACTATGTAAAAAGTTAACAATGAAAATACATATCAGAATTTATGGAATATAGAAAAGCTATATTCACAGGAAAATTCCTAATAGAAGAAAAATAAAAATAAAATTGGTAAATCGAAAAGTTGGATCAGCCAATAAAACATGTAAGCATCAGACAAAGCTAAAAAACAGGAAATATTAAAATATTCAATATTAGGAGAAACTGAATTAAGCTGAGATTAATGTAATATGTATAACTTTATGCAAATAAATTTTAAAGTCTCAAAGAAATGGGCAATTTTCTAGGAAAATAATGAATAAATTTAGAAAACCAAATTTAGAAATTTAGAAAAAATTTAGAAAACCTAAAATTTAGAAAACCTAAATAGATCTATAGTAAAATAAAAACACTGTCAAAAAACAAAACAAAAAGCCCAGGCCACCAGATCAGCCATTTTTATATCTGAGTTCTACTTATCTTTCAAGGAATAAATAATTTATATGACACATAAACACACTAAAAGAAGAAAATTATCACAATTCATCTTATAAAGTTAGCATAACCTTAAATCTATTAATAAAACAACACTGAAAAAAAAGGATGAAGATAAAACAGTGGAAACAGATGTGAAAGCATAAGTGTGAGTATATAAGCCTATTGGATGAGATGCACTAATTACTGAACTGTCACAAATTTATGGAATATAAACAAAGCAATCTATATTTGTTTCAAATGCAATTTCAAGGTTCTTAGTGCTTTTGTCACTCTCAAGCCACATTTTATAGCCCAGTGCCCTCTGCCACCAAATCAGAATCCTCTCTGTTATACAGCCACATTTTCTCACTTCCTCAAATGACTTTTCATTCTAGCACCAACTCAAAAGTCTAAAGTTCAGCTGTGAGCTTATGAAACAAAAACAGGTTATCTATTTCTAAGATACAATGGTGGGACAGGCATAGGGTGAACATTCTCATTCCGAAAGGTAGAAAAACTCAAAAAGAAAGTCTGAAACCCACCAAGGCAGACATTAAATCTTAAAGCTCCAGAATAATCTTTCACTCCATGTGCCACCTCCTAGACACAACAGGGTAGGCCCAAGGCCTGATAGGCCCACTCCCATGACTTTGCTGGGCTCAGCGCATGTAGCTCCTGGGTTGGAGTTGCACATCAGAGCCTGTAGCTTTCCCAGGTGGGCACTGCATGCTGCCTGTGGCTCAACAATTCTGGGGTTCCTGCGGCAGCCCCACTTCCATGGCTCCACTAGGCACTGCCCTGTTAAGGACTATCTGTGGCAGCTCTGCCCCTATGGCAAGTTTCTGCTTGGGCTTGTGGACTTTCTACCACATCCTTTGAAATATAGGTGGAGTAAACCATGCCTGAAGAATTAGCACCACATGGACACAGCCAGGCTTACTACTTACACCCTCCTGAGCTGTGGCATAAGCCCCCGTCTGGGTATGCTCGAGCCACAGCATGTTGCCACCAAGGTTTATGGCTTGTACCTTTTGGAAAGGTGGGTAAAGCCACACCTGGGGCCACTTGAGCCACAGCTGGAGCAGTCAAGCAGAGCTTGGCCCCTCCCCAAAACCATTCTGCCCACCCAGGCCTCTAGGTCTGTGATGGGAGAGGCAGCCTCAAATATCTCTGAAATGTCTTTGAGGCCATTTTCCTACTGTCTTGATGATGAGCACCTGGCTCCCTCTACTCAGGCTACTCTCTTTAGCAACTTGTTGCTGGGCCACACCCTTGTTTTGTTTCCCCAAAGATATTTGTTTTTCCTATCTTTATATGGCCAGGCTTCGAATTTTCCAAATTTTTATCCTCTGCTTCCCTTTAAATTATAAATTCTGTCTTTAAGTCATCCCTTTGCTCCCACAACTCTCTGTAAATAGTGAAAAGTCATCACACGGCATTGTGAACACTTTGCTGCTGAGATATTTCTTTCACCAGAAATCGTAGTTTATCACCCTTAAATTCTACCTTTCATAAAGCCCTAGGGCATGGATATACTGCAGCCAAGTTCTTTGCTACTTTTTAACAAGGATGCCCTTTATTCCAGTTCCCAATAAGATATTCCTCATTTACATCTGACATCCCTCAGAAGAGCCTTTACTGTCCACATTTCTATAAACATTCTGGTCATGACCACTTAAGTAATCTCTAACAAGTTCCAGACTTTCCATAGTTCTGGGGTCTTACTCTGAGCTCTCACAAGAATTGCTCTTAACGTTCTGCTCATGGCAATACAGGCTTTTTCTAGCCTGCTCCTCCAAATTCTTCTACCCATTAATCAGTTCCAAAGTCACTTCCACATATTTAGGTATTGTTATAGCAGCAATCCTACTCTTGGTACCAAATTTTTTGTCCTAGACTATCTGTTAGGTAGATAATGAGAGAGTCCAGGTCTCCTAGGGACAAAAGTGGGTGCCTTGCCTGGGCGCAATTGCCCCACCTGGGAAGAAGGACAAGGGTGAGTCCCAGGCCTCCATCTTGGTTCTGCTTCACCTTACTCCTGTCCTAAGCAACCGCCATATCTGGGATAGGAGGAAAGACCCTATGAATCTGCCAATCAGAACTTAGCCTGCCAACTGCAAAAGAATGCAGAGGACTCTCTAGCCCACGGGCCAAGCAGCACAGGTATGATAGAGTCCAGAAAGTGACCTAGAACAACCCACATGCATAGTAAGACTCAGGTCATGCAACGCCCAACTGTCCAAAGTGGTTCCATGGTGACATTTGAACCACAGAGAGGTCCCTATCCAAACACCATAAAACAAGACTCAGACCATAAACAAAGTCTCTTTTCTGCTATGACAAGGGGTCTAGTCATCATCTGTGGTGTCTGTATCTTGCTCTGTAAACCTCTATCTCGCTCTTGCTCTATAATCACATCTTGCTCCCCCCCTCAATAAAGTTTATCTCATGCTTGCCCTTACTTTGGTGTGTCTGGTCATTCTTCGGCCATGAGAGCATCAAGAATTGAGAACACAAAACAAGACTAAACCTGACATATTTTCTGTTACTTTAACAAAATACCCGAGACTGGATAATTTATTAAGCAAACAGGTTTATTTTGGCTCCTGGTTGTGAAGTCTGGGAAGTCCAAGACTGTGTGGCCCTCATGCTGCTTTAACTCATGGTAGCAAGCAGAGAGGTGAATGGGTGCATGTAAAAGAGAGGACAAAGGAGACTGACCCACTTTATAACAACCAGCTCTCGTAAGAACTAATCCAGTGTTTCACAAGAAAGTCATTAATCCATCTTAAGGACCTAATTACCTCTTAAAATCACCATCTAACAACACTATCACACTAGAGTCCATATCTCAACATAGGTTTTTGGGGGGACAAACCATATTCAAACTATAGAACTATGGAAGAAAAAGGAGATTTTTATAGTATAAATGTACCTGCATTAAATACTATTGAACATATATAGTTTATTATGAGCATTTATTATTCAGAAAGCAATAAAAATTTTAACTAGGTTCAATACCCAATGGACAAAAAACCACCACTAACAAATACTTCTAACAAGGTGTTCTACATTTACACATGAACTGTTTTTTGCTCATGGGGTGGTTAAACATAATTTAATCCAAACTAAAATATCAAGCAACCAGTACACAATTTTTTTTTTTGAGACAGAGTCTCACTGTGTTGCCTGCGCTAGAGTGCCGTGGTGTCAGCCTAGCTCACAGCAACCTCAAACTCCTGGGCTCAGGTGATCCTTCTGCCTCAGCCTCCCGAGTAGCTGGGATTACAGGCATGCGCCACCATGCCCAGCTAATTTTTTCTATATATTTTTAGTTGGGCAATTAATTTCTTTCTATTTTTAGTAGAGATGGGGTCTCACTCTTGCTCAGGCTGGTTTCAAACTCCTGACCTTGAGCAATCTGCCCGCCTCGGCCTCCCAGAGTGCTAAGATTACAGGCGTGAGCCACCGTGCTCGGTCCCCACTATTCAGTTCTTAATGATTAAGAAATACCTGTTGATGGAAACTAAAAGCATGATAAATTAAAACTTGATAAGTTCGACTTGATCAATATTAAAAACTTTTACTCTATAAAAGACTCTGTTAAGAGGATAAAAACACTATAGACTAGAATATATTTTCAAATCATGTATCTGACAAGGGCCTACCCTAGAATATATAAAGAACTCTCAAAACTCTACACAAAAACACACATACACAAAAACATCCAATTAGAAGATGGTCAAAAGACATAAAGAGATATTTCACCAAAGACTTACACAGACGGCAAATAAGCACATGAAAAGATGATTAACATTATTAGCCATTATAGAAATGTGAATTAAAACTAAAATGAGATACCATAATACACTAATCAAAATAGTCAAAATAAAAAATAGTGACAACACCAAATATTAGTGAGGATCAGGAGAAACTGAACCACTTATACATTGCCGGTGGGACCATAAAATGATATAGTCACTCTGGGAAAGAGCTGGCACTTTCTTTACAAATGCAACTAAAACATGACCTGGCAATTATACTCCTGGACATTTGCCCTGGAGAAATGAAAACTGTATTTATACAAAACTCTGTACACTAATGTTTATAGCAGCATTATTCAAAATAGCCCAAATTAGAAACAATTCAGCTGTCTTTCAAAGAGTGAACAGTTAAACGGTAATATATCCATACCATGGAATACAAGCAATAAGAAGGAACAGGGGCCAGGCGTGGTGGCTCACACCTGTAATCCTAGCACTCTGGGAGGCCGAGGCGGGCAGATCGCTCAAGGTCAGGAGTTCGAAACCAGCCTGAGCGAGACCCCGTCTCTACTAAAAATAGAAAGAAATTAATTGACCAACTAAAAATATATACAGAAAAAATTAGCCAGGCATGGTGGCGCATGCCTGTAGTCCCAGCACTCGGGAGGCTGAGGCAGTAGGATCGCATGAGCCCAGGAGATTGAGGTTGCTGTGAGCTAGACTCCATGGCACTCACTCTAGCCCAGGCAACAAAGTGAGACTCTCTCAAAAAAAAAAAAAAAAAAAAAAATGAGAAGCAACAAATATTGATATACAACAACATGAATGAGTCTTCAAAGTATTATGCTAAGTGAAAAAAAGCCAATTGCCAAAGGTTATATACTGCACAATACATTTATATAACATTCTTGAAGTGACAAAATTTTTAAAATGGATTAGCAGTTATCAAGGGAGTAGGGATGAAAATAAATTGGGTGCTGCTATAAAAGGGCAACATAAGGGATCCTTGTGGTGATAGAAATGTCAGGTGTCTCGACTGTATCAATGTCAATATTGTGATATTATATTATATAGTTTTCTAAGATATTATCATTGGAGGAATCCAAATAAAGAACACACAGGATTATTCCTTACAAGTAAGTCTACAATTATCTAAAAATAAAAAGTTTAATTTAAGAAATATCTGCTGTCCTATTGTTCACTAAGTCTAGGAATTACTAGGTCTATAAATTACAAGAAGAAACATTTTCCATAAAAAAATCTCTAACCAATTTTAGGTTTACTACCCCATTGCTGTTTCCTAGATTAGAAATAAAGATTCTGTTAACAAGGAATTTTTATTTCAATCATTCTATGTCTAGTCTGAACAGAAAACTCTGAATCCCCTGGGAATGACTGAACAATACAGAAGTAACATGATCTTATCAGAAACCTGGTGATGAAAAAAATGTTTCAGTACTAGTTTGGGCTTAGGAGGGACCACTTCAAATAGAAGACAAATCAGGACAAGAACCTATATTCTACGTCCATCAATTTAAAGCCGATTAATAAAACAATGAATAAAGATTAAAATCTGGGGGAGGAGGGGATGGGTATATACAAACATAATGAGTGAGACATGCAACATTTGGAGGATGGTCATGCTTGAGGCTCTGCCTCGAGGGGGGAAGGGGGGCATGGGTAATATACGTAACCGTAATATTTGTACCCCCATAATATGCTGAAATAAAAAAAAATAATAAAAAAAAGAAAAAAAAAGATTAAAATCTTATCCCATTCAAGAGTAAACAAAAATAATTAAAAATGGGACTAAAAAATATTTCTATTTTACAAAATCACAATGTTAATTGCAAATTTATAGCAGCCAATATATTAGTAAATATCATGGTAATCCTTTCTGTTATGGACCAGGCACATGAATGAAATTCAAATATCTTTAAGTAAAGTAAGGGTGCCAAGTCCACTTAATAAGGACAGGATAGTCTCTTCATTAAATGGTGCTAGGGCAATTAGATTTCCACTTGCAAAAGAATGAATTTGGACCGCTCCCTCACAACATGTACAAAAATTAACTCCAAATGGATCAACAACCTAAATGTAAGAGCTAAAATCATAAAATTCTTAGGGCAAAATAGGGGTAAATCTTCATGACTTAGAATTTGACAATGAATTCTTAGATATGACATTAAAAACACAGCAACAAAGGAAAAAGTAGATAAAATTAGACTTTATCAAAATTAAAAACTTTTATGCATCCAAGGACAGTATCAAATGAATAAAAATACAACCCTCATAATGGGAGAAAATATTTGCAAATCACATATAAGATATTAATATGCAGAGTAAATAAAGAACTCCTCCAACTCAACAACAAAAAGACAAGCAACCCAATTCAAACATAGGTAAAGAACTTGAATAGACATTTCTCAAAAGAAGATATACAAATGATCAATAATGAAAAGAAGCTCAATATCACTAAATAGGGAAATGTAAATCAAAACCTCAAAGAGATACCACTTCACATCTGCTATAATTAAAAGAAAAAGAAAAAGAAAAATCACAAGTGTTGGCAAGGAAGTGGAGAAATTGGAACCCTCACGCCATGGTAAAAGGAATGTTAAATGGCACACCCACTGTGTGTGCTAGTTTGGTGATTCCTCAAAAAGTTAAACAAAGAATCATCATATGACCCCAAAATTCCACTCCTAGACATATTCCCAAAAGAACTGAAAAGAGGAATTTATACAGATACTTATAAACCAATGTTCACTTAAGCAGTATTCACAATAGCTAAAAAATGGGAACAACCTGAGTACCCATCAAGGGAAAAATGGATAAACAAAATGTAGTATACACATACAATAGAATATTATTCAGTCATAGAAAGAAATGAAGTTCTGACACATGGAATGAACCTTGAAAATATTATACTAGGTGAAATAAGCCAGACACAAAAGAACAAATACTATATGGTTGCACTTTTGTGAAATACCTAGAAAAAACAAATTTGTAGAGATAGAAAATAGATTAGAGGTTACCACAGGCTGAATGGAGGGGGAAATAGGGACTTACTGTTTAATGGGTACAGAATTTGTGTTTGGGCTAATAAAAAAAGTTTGGGAAATAGAAGGTGGTGACGGTTGAACAACATTGTGAATGTAATTAATGTAAACGAATTATAAACTTAAAAATGGTTAAAACGATGAATTTTTTGTTATATATATTTTACCACAATCAAAAAAAAAAAGCTTTTAGAAAAATCAGTCCTTGGCCTGTGGAACCAGGGCAGTACCTAGGGGAACATTTCAACAGCCAAATGCACGGGATCCCCACAGAAAACAATTGAGCTTATTTATAAACATACCTTACAAAATACATGAGGAAACGATCCATCATGAACAATCCATAAAACCTAACAGAAGAATCAGAGCCCCAAGCATTTAAGATTAGATAATGACCTAAAAGAGAAAATAAAATCGAACACCTTCATCCTATCTCTACCTTAGTTTTCAATCAAGGGCAGTCTGATTGCTTGAAAGTTTACCTTTTGGTTATAATGGTAGTGTGTTCTGCAATACACTCGGCAGTTCCACAAAACGAAGTAACAATAATGCTCTTGCTTCATTAATACCATGTTTTCCCTTGTTCTCTCTGTCCTAGATATATATAGCCTATTTGTCTAACTATGTGACCATGTATTTATACTTAGTTTTAATACTTCATAAGATACCCTCTCACCAAAAATCAATTACTCCTTTCTGTTCTTGGTTATTCTCATTTATTCATTCATAAGAACTTTAAAGACATTTTCCCCAGTTGAAAATGAACTCCTGGGTTCATGAATGGAATTGCAATAAACATATCTGTTGGTCCATTAACATAGTATATCTTTCCATTTGTCCAAGTCATATATTAATATTTAAATAAAATTTATGTCTATGCCTAAGAATTTTATGGTTGTCATTGTGAATGAATTTTTTTCTAATATACCTAATCAGTAAATATTGGTAGATATAAAGCACAACTACTTCTCAAATTATATTATTTCTAGCAGATATTTACTGGATCTCTGGAGTTTTCATCACATTTAAAAATAAAAATGATACTGTCTTTTATTTTCCAATCTTTATACTAGACATTTTATTTTATTTTTTCCTTATACTAGAAATTTCCAAACTATTTTAATAGAAGAAATATCTATCACATTTCTGTTTTAATGGAATTGGCTGCTACATTTCTTTCTTTAGTACAATGTTTAGTTGTTGGATGTATTAAATAGTCTTTAAAATCTTTTCTATTATAATGATGTTTCCAATGGCTGCTTATATAAAATGTTTTATAAAGTTTTATAAAATGTTTTTCAACATATAATGATACAATAGTAAAAATAATTTTTAAAAAGATACAATAGTATGATTTTTTAAATTTTTTCTAAAGTCCTGTTGATTTTCTAATATAGAAACATGTTTGCATTACTGGAACAAATTATACTTGTTACTGTACATTACCAGCAATTATTTATATTTAAATATAAGTTTTACTTACTTTGCTCACTTTTGTTTTTATATCTCCTACTTTCCTCCCAAAGGCTATATTATGCTTGTGATACTATACTTCTTGAATTTTTGAATATCTGAAATTGCCAGTATTTCTCCATTTCCACCCCCACATACTTGAATGATGGTTTACCAAAACGATTACACAATGATATCAAACTATATCATTACTTGATTCAAAGAAGCATATTTGAACTTTTATTAATTACATAACTTAAGGTGATAAAGTTAGGACAAAAGAAAATGTATATAAACATTTAACTTTTAAAAATCACAGAAACATATTTTCTTTATAGCTCATTTAATTCAAGAGAGCCACACAGTGGGTCTTCTCACAAAATTTCAGAGTACTTAGTCCTATAAGCATCAGCAAACACTTTTCCCATTATAAATCTGAATTGATCGAGTTATAAAATTCAAAGCTAATAGCCACGTGTCCTCAGGGTGAAATCTTGGCCTGAGAAAATTCATTTGTTATTACTTAATATAAAACTATTTCTGTGAAATATTTATCCAGTGGTCCACATAAACATTCAGATTAGTTATTTAAAAGACAAATTAGGACAGACAATTCCCTTTATTACAAATGCTTTTTAAACTAAATACCAAGTTGATTTTTAAAAAACCAAACCCAAATTATTATGTCCACGAGAAAACCTTTTTTTATTAATCTTAAAAATAAGCCATGAGCCAAACTTAATATAAAGAATAAAGTATATACCCAATTATTCATTAAGGATTAAAGAAAAACTACAATGATGAAAAACACTAATGATATCATTCTATAAATATTTAGTTTTAATATGAAATTTACTGTCGCCTTGGAGTAATTTCCTCGTATGAAAAAACATGCTGCTTCTCTACAAATAGAGTTCTTTCCATATAGAAAAATCACTACTTTTATAATAATTCTAAATGATAAACAATTTATGTGAAAAACAACTGAGAATAAATATTAGAATAAAACTCTGGCCGCAAAGGTTAGTTCACGTTTGTAATCTTAGCACTTTGGGAGGCTGAGGAGGAAGGAGCACTTGAGGCCAGAAGTTCCAGCTAGACCAGCCTGGACAATACAACAAGACTTCATCTCTACAAAATAATAATAATAATAATAATAAAATTAGCAGCACTTTGAGAGGCTGAGGTGGGAGGATTGCTTGAGCCCAGCATGGGCAACAGAGTGAGACCAAGTCTCTTAAAAAAACAAAAAGAAAGAAAAAAAATAACTCCTAAAAAGCATTATTGACATAATTAAATACCTAGAAAATCAGTAGTATCTGGACATATACAGATTTAAAAATACGATCTTTACTAAAGTAGTAGTTACTCAAAAGTTTAGGATGCAACAGTTTGTGATTTTGCTCAAGCACAAATTTGATACCTGCCTCTCATAAGTACAGTATGTAGAAATGAGTCACTTTCCGGTACTAAGGTCAAGTAGAATCCTGTAAAGTAATAGAAAATGATAGTGCTGCTGTCAAAAGTGAACAACTGAAGGTATCTAAGAAAATGGTGGTTCCATGACAGAAACCAAATTCTGGATCAACTGTTTTTTTAAATGTCAAATTTAGAAACTGCCTGGATCTGTAACATGTATTAGTCTCAACATATATTTTAAAAACTGGCAAAATTTGTCAGAATCAACTTAAACAAAGCCTTGCAGCAATCTGGGCAATATATATTCAAGAATAATGGCTGAATCTCAGTAGCAGCAGGAAGCTTTGTGGCATTTTAACTTGCTCCATGCCCATCCCTCTCTGGCCAGCTCTGCAGTGACCTCAATAACCAACAATCTACTATCATGGTGAAAACCATCAGCCTGGTAGCCACAAGAAGGGGCAAAAGAGGGCTACATCTCTTCAAAAGCTTTATTCCCAAAGCACTATCATTATTTGACTTATCTGATACTTCCCAGAAAGATTCCACTCACAAGGTTGTTTTTATTTCATCTCACTCAGACCTCTCTCAGTATGAAAAGTCCTTGGCAAAGATTAGAAGGCTCTTTAAAAAATCTTTGTCTAATCATGAGTTGACCACTAAGCAAATCAAGCAGAGACTTTAATGGCCATGCACAATAAATTATGCATACTCTGGAGAATTAGTTTATGGAAGTCACTAAAAAAATAAACAACAACAACATAAATCCCCAGGGTTGAGGTGAATCGGATTTCTAAAGATGTCACTTACACAGTCTAAAATGTCCAGTATTCAATAAGAAATTACAAGACATACAAAGGAACAAGAAAGAATGGCCTATATACAGGGGGAAAATAGGACCTATAGACAAGAAATGAACAATGTCTCTGAGGAAGCTCTGATGCCGGATATACTAAGCAACTTTAAGTCAGCTATTTTAAATATGTGCACAAAATAAAGGATACCGTATCAGTAGAACTAAATGTAAATATGAAAATACTGTCTCAAATAAGAAATATCAACAAAGAAATTAAAAATTTTTAAAGAAACAAATTCTGGAGTTGAAAAATATAATTAAAATTAAAAATTCAGTAGAGATACTTGATAAAAAAAATCAGTGAACTTAAAGATAGATTATACAATCAGAGGAACAGGAAAAAAAAGAATGAAGCAAGATGAACAGAGTCTCAGATATCTGTGGGATACATCAGTCATAGCAACACATGCATAATGAGAGTCCCAAAAGGAGAGACAAAGGGGAAGAAAGAATATTTGAAAAAATAATGCTGAACCATCTAATCCCAAGCTGTAAACATTACAGTTTAGGAAGGGGTTAGTTTCTGTTATATTTCTCCCATTCTTCCCTACACCTAAATCATTTAAGAGAGTAGGAAAGTTAAAGACTACCTTAAACAAAAGTGCATGACAGTGAAAGAAAAATTGCTCCTTTCCTTTTATCAACATATTTTTCTCCTCCTTTGGGGACCACAGAAACTTCCATTACTGTATATGGCTAAACATTATAAACAAAAGCTTCTATCTTATTACAGACTCTTTTTGCTGAATTTTCTCTCATCTAAGACAAAATGTCCTGATTAATAATAAAAGCCTTCAATGGATGCCACGAACCCACTAGAAAAACAAATACCTGAATAATGCCTGGTAAATTATTATTACGAATTTTATTCTACTATAAGGCAAGTGAGGGGAAGAAATATGATTGGCAGTGCCACTAAGTAGAGCTACTCAGTCAACAAAGAATCATGGCATACATATATAAGAGTATATCTAGAAAAACTACATGAATACACAAGCTGGAGAATACGCCATTGCTATGATTTAGATATGGTTTGTGTGGCCCTGCCAAGTCTCATGTTGAAATATGATCCCCAGTATTGGAGATGGAGCCTGAGGGAAGTGTCTGCACAGCGGAGTTGGATCCCACATGAATGGCTTGGTGCCATTCTCACAGGAATGAGTGAGTTTCCACTCCTGGTTATTGAAAAGAGCCTGGCACTTCCTCCACGCTCTTGCTTCCTCTAGTCATATGATCTGTACATGGGCTCCCTCTCACATTTCATCATGAGTAGAAGCTTCCAGAGGCCCTCATCACAAGCAGACGTTGGTGCCATGTTTCTTGTACAGCTTGCAGAATCATGAGCCTAACAAGTACTCCTTTATAGCAACACAAATGGACTAAGAAACTCATCTTGTACAAAAGTGGTTGGCTAGGTTCACCAACTAGTTAAGTAACCTGCTCCTACTCACTAATCTCCCAGCAAATGCATTTATATACGTGCCGGGCACTTTATGTACATTATATATCACTTAATTATTCATCTTAGGAAGTTAGTATTATGTCATTACCAAAAATATCTTATAGTATATTTCATTCATAAATAGTTGAAAGGTCCACTGTATACTATTCTGATGATAAATCTAGTTTTTTGATAATTTAGGGAAATGTTCAAGTATTTACAGTGCCACTTATTGCTGTGATCCTATAGATGTAAAAAGTTAAGCAATCAATAATGTATGATGTGAGTTCCTTTTTTAAAAAAAACACAAAACCTTTTATTTCAACGTGCTATTAAAAAATCTAGACTGTTAAACATGAAAGAACTGGTAAAAGATTCCTTGTCTGACTTTTGCAGATATATTAATTAGAGTTTCTTAGACTTGACCTAATGATGTCTTCTGCTAAACCAAATTAATGATTAGGGAGACATAATAACTAAATGCAGTGTAGTACTCTGGGTTGAATTCTGCAACAGAATGAGGACATTAATGGAAAAACTGTGAATTCCAAATAGAAGTCTCTGGAATTTCATTAACAGAAATGTACCAATGTTGGTCTCTCAGTTTTGACTAATGCACCATGATCATGTAAGATGTTAACAATGGGGTAAATTAAGCTAGGGGTACACAGGAATTCTCTGTACTATCTTGCAATTTTTCTGTAAGTTTAAAATTAGCCTAAAAAAAGCTTAAATTTAAAAAATAAGCACAAGAGGAAATAAGATAACATGAGTAAAAAACAAAAGAAAAAGACAATAGAAATACAGAATTATCAAATGTGGACTTAATCAAATGCAGACAGATAGATATAAATATAGACTTACTATGTTCAAGGAGATAAGAGATAAGATTGAAAATTTTGGCAAAGAACTGGAAACAACTAAAAGAACCAAATGACATCTAAATGCAGACTGTTTTTAAGCTGAAAGGAGAAAATTAGTATCCATATAGCAGCAAAACCAGACAGCACCTTGATTTGGTCATCAAAATGAAAGTAACTAACGAGTGATAGAAGAACACTGTGTACCTCCACCTGTGAGATGGCAAGAAGAAAACAACATATATTTATGTAACATTCAGACTGGCAATTTAATCACGGAAAACATTAAATCCAAAATTAGGAACATTCTATTTTTTAAGAAAAGAGGGAGAATTTTATTCCTAAAAAATACCTAGAAAGGCTGAAAAACTGTTTCAAATTAAATGAGATTGAAAAGACACAACAATGAATGTAATACCTTATCCTGGAAAGGAAGGAGGATAATTCTATAAAGGACATTATTGGGTAAACTAACAAAATTGGAAAACAGATGCCAGATTGGATAAAAGTATCAATGTTAAATTGCCTAAAGTTGATAACTATACTGTGTGGTTATGGAAAAGAATTTGCTTAGAGTTAAAAAATATACATTAAAGAATTTAGGAGTAAATGGGCATGATATATCTAACTTACTCTCACATGATTTTTTAAAACATGAGAGGTGGTTAGAGAGGGAGAGAGACATGTACGTATGTATGTACAGAAAGGGGATGATAAAGCAAATGCAGTAAAACTTTGTGTAAGGTTATATGGAGTTCTCTCTACTACTGTTGCAACCTTTCAATAATTCTAACATTATTTCCAAACTAAAAAAAAAAATAAAGCAAATGGAAGTTCTAGAATTAGAAAAAAATATACAAAAACTAAAATTAATACCAAAATATAGTTAAGAGCAAATTAGTAATAGTAATGTCTTGTGAAGTTCAAAATACAGGTGAAAAGAATCTAAAGCTCTTCCATTGTCCAAGAAGACATAAAAATACAATTAAGATCAAACTTTGATAAGCTAAGGACGGATGCTTTAATCTTTTGGGTAACCACTGAAAAAAATTACAAAAGAACATATAATTTCCAAGTTATTGGGGGAAATAAGGAATAATAAAAAATGTTTTGATCAATGCAAAGAGAAAGAAGCATAGAACTGGTAGGACAAATAGAAGCCACATAGCAATGTGTTACATTTAAACTTAAATATATCAATGACTGAATTAACACAGACCAAAGTCTTCCTTAAGAGAAAAAACTTGTCTGAATGAATAAAAATAAAACCCAACTATACGCTATTCAGAGAATAAGTATATAGAAATGTTGAAAGTAAAAGAATGAAACAAATCATACTTTGTCAACACTAATTAAAAGAAAGCTGGAGTAGCTACAGTAATGTGAGACAGAGTCAACTTTCAAACAAAACGCATTATTAGAAATACAGAGGGACATTTCATAATGGTAAAAGTCAATTCACCAGGAAGATGTAACAATCCTAAATCTGAATGTACCTAAATAAGACAGCTTCAAAATATATAAAGTAAAAACTGTTGGGAACCACCAGGAGAAACAGATAAATCCACAATCATAGTGTGTTATTTTATCACACCTTTCTCAGGAAATAATTTTAAAAAATAAGGATATGAAATATTTGAGGACCATCATTAACAAAACTGGCATACACTGCATCCAATAACTACAGGATTCAAATTATTTTCAAGCACATTTAGTACATTCACTAAAACTGACTATATAATGAATTGTAAAAGCAGATCTCAATATCAAAAGAAGAAAATAATATGAAAATAGAGTCTCTGATAATAGTACAATTAAGCTAAAATTCACTAATAATAAGTGAGAAATAGTAAGAAATATATATTTTGTTTCTGCCCCATTTCCTAGCACAAACCTCTAAAGCCTTTGAAATCTCTGAAGTGATAAGTGATTTTTTTGTATGCTAATGAGAAGATTGGTAGCTGGAGGCTCCAGTATATAGTCTTGGAATGGGGGCTGGTTGCCAATCCAACCCTGTGAGCAGAGCTGAACTTTTAGCCTCACCTTCTGATCTCTGTGGAAGAAAGAGGGGTTGAAGTTTGTAGGGCGAATGACTTAATCAATCATATCTATGTAATGAAGCCTCCATAAAAACCCAAAAGGATGGGGTTCGGAGAGCTTCCGGATTGGTGAACACGTCTAGATGTTGGGAGAGTGGCACACCCAAAAGGGGCTGGAAACTCAGTTCCCCTTACCCCATACCTTGTTTTCCTCATCTCTTCCATCAGACTGTTTCTGAGCTGTATTCTTTTATAATACACCAGTAATCTTGTAAGTTAACTGTTTGCCTGAGTTCTGTGAGCCATCCTAGGAAATGATCAAACCTGAGGAGAGGGTCCGGGGAACCTGATTTGTAGTCAAGTTGAACAGAAGTTGTGGGTAACCTGAAGACCCATCACTTGTAATTGGCACTGAAGTGGAAGGCAGTGTTTAGTCTTTACTGAGTCCATAACCTGTGAGGGCTGTGCTAACTCCCAGTAAACAGGGTCAGAATTGAATTGAATTGTAGGACATCCAGTCAGTATCTGCCAGAGAACTGAACTGAATTATTATAAGGAAAAAGCCCCCATATTTAGTGGCTAGAAGTGTTAGTATGTGTAGTAGAGGAAAAAACAGTTTTCCTTTAATTGGTGTAGAGGAGTTATTTCCCTTGCAATAAGATAACCAGGCAATCATCGACTGTTTGAAAATTAATAAGTATACTTTTAAATACTTATGGATCAGGAAGAAATCATAATGAGAATTATAAAAATATTTTGAAATGAATGATAATGAATATATTACTGTAACAGAGGTAAAGGCTTGAAACAGGGCAAAATGTATTACAAGTTGTCTTTTTAAACCTCCCCTATTCTTTTTGGGAATTAAAATCTGCATTCCTGCCCAAGGCCAGTAATCAGAGGGGCAGAGGAGTATTCTTTGTTTACTAGTATCTTAAACCACAGGAGATGGCTCAACAGGAATGGTCCTGGCAAAAAGTCATGAGATCATCTTCACTGGAGATAAGGCCAACCAGGACCACCAACCATATTTAAACAGCAATAGCCTGAAGCTGAAAACCCCCTTTAAAAACTCAGTATTTCTGCTTAAAGGTGGAGGCAATGGTTGTTTAAGACAAGAGTCTGCCATCCTCCTCATTTGGTGGTAAATTAATAAACTTTGCTTTCCTTTTCCTCAAACCACTTGTCCTCATTTTCATTCAGCCTCAGGGACAAGTAGTACTAAACTTTTGGTAACACTACCAATGTAAATTTATAAATTGCAGAAAAATTAGTAAATTGAAGAGATTATGAAGAATACAATAAAAGTCTATCACCTGTTAACTAAAAACTAACATTCTTGTATATTTCTCTTCAATATTTTCTATCAAAAATAGTACATATAGTTTTATTTACTTTAAAAGCCTAAGACTTATCCCCTTGATTTTAAATTAAAAATACACACACTTTAGAAACTTTATTTTAATGGCTATAAAAATATGCAACTTATATTTCACTTTCTGTATAAACCTTTGGGTACCATTCCTATTTTTACAGTTTTCCTCCCCAGAGAGTACCTAGGACTTCAATAATTTCATAGTTCAAAAAATAAATTTAGCTCTGGAAGGTTTTTAATAAGTATATGCACAAGCACATTACTCTCCCATATATTAGAAATAAATATTTTTCCTTCACAAACTTTCCCTTTACCTGAATGTTCCTGCTAAGCATTCAAGTACTCCTGTCTCTTAAAAAAGAGTATGACAGCTTATAAAAATGTAAACTTTCTTTTTCTCTAAATTAATCATTTAATAAACATATGAAGTATTACAGCATTAATTGAAATCTCTAAAAGAACTTCTATTTCTAAAATATCACACACAATAAATGTAGCATAGTCACTTACCACTTGATCTGTTTTTACGACTTGATTTCCCACCAGTAAGAAGCATCTTGAGACTATTCCGAAACATGGTTATGCTATTCTAGCACACAATTCTAAAAGAAAATAAGGAAAACATGTTTAAGAAAACGTGATTTTCTATCCAAAATACTAATAAGAAATTAAAATCCACCATAAAGAATTAACTATTTAAATATGTAGTACAAAATTATACGTATATGATAAAAAAAAAAGACCATTAAACATTCATATAGTTCCTTCACAGTATGCTACTTTGACTATGCTAAGAAATAAAGGTAAATATTACTGAGGATACACAGAAATAGAAAACGTAATTAGGTAGCTATAAATGCAGTCTACCTCTCACCTGACTCTCCGTTACTCAATTTTCCCATATTCTTCACACATACACAAATAAATATTCTAGAAACTTATAGCACCTGCAGATTTTCCACTGGTCAAGCTATCTCACAAGACTATTGATACACATGAAACAGTGCCTATCCTCTCTATGGCCCACTCTTATCAAAGAAAAACTCTTCTGGCCATGCTTTGGATTAGATCCTTTCTCATCTTCTCAAGGACTTTTATCAAAAACTCATCTTTGTTTTCTCTCTTCAAAACTTTAATTTTTCTCTCTACTGAATCATTTCAATCATAACATGAACATATTTTAGTATGTCCTATCCAATAACAAAGCCCTCTTCCTTACTCCCCCATAGTTCAATTATTCCTCCTATACCCCTGCTCTTCTTCAAAGCAAAACTGCCCGAAAATGCTGTTAGTACTTGGTGTATCCATCACATTGAATAGAATGAATATGAAGCAGAACACAGGTCAACAGAAAATATTCAAACCAAGGAACAGAGAGATAAAAGTTGAAAAATATAGAAGGCATATTAGACACATATGGAACCCATTGAAAAGTTCTTACATACATATTATTGGTATGTTAAAAAAAACAATGTGAATATTAGGAAGAAGCAATATTGGAAGTGATACAGCCAAAATTTTCTAACATTAATGAAAGACATGAAGCCACATCTTAAAGCCTGTTGAACATGAGCAGAATAAATACAAAGAAAAACACTAAGCAAATCATAGCCAAAATGCTAAATATCAAAGACAATCTTTAGAACAGCTAGACAACAAAATAAACACATTTAAAGTAGCAACAATCAACAGACTAACATAATTTTTTAAACAGAAATGGTAAATGGCAAAAGACAATGGAATGATACTTTAAATTTCTGAAAGAAAACAGGTGTCAAGCAATCTATTTTCAGTTAAAAATATCTTTGAAAAATGAAAAGAAATAAGTAATTTCAGAAAAGAAAAAACTAAGAATTCATCACTAAAAGAAATACTAAAAGGCAATTCTTCCAACAGAAAGAAAATAATACTCAAATAAAAGCAAAGAAACATAAAAAGGAAGAGCCATAAGAAGTCTAAATATGTTGGTAAGCATGAATGAACAATGCGTATAAAAATAACAACATTCATAGCCTGTTAATTTTAAAACATATGTAGATTTAAAATGTGACAATAAAAAAGGCAGGAACAGGATAAATGGAATTAAAGTCTCTAAGATATCTGTATTATCTAGGAACAACAGAAGTAATAATTTACATTAGACTTCAATAACTCAAAAAACTCATGTAGTAATCTCTAGGATATCCATTAAGAGCTAACTAAAGTTCATGACCAGCCTGAGCAAGAGCGAGACCCTGTCTCTACTAAAAATAGAAAAATTAGCCAGGCATGGTGGCATGTGCCTATAGTCCCCACTTGGGAGGCTGAGGCAGGAGGATCACTTGAGCCCATGAGTTTGATGTTGCAGCGAGTTATGATGATGCCACTGCACTCTAGCCAGGGCAGGGCAACAGAATGAGACCCTGACTCAAAAAAAAAAGAATAAGAAAAAAGCTAATTAAGGAGATAAAAAGAATAATTAAAAATATTTGACTAAACCAAAGAAAGTAAGACATGAGAGAAAATGTGTAGAATAAACATGTGGATAAAATGTAAAACATGTACTAAGATGGTAGATTTAAACTCAATATGTATCCATTATTATGTTAAATACTCTAGAAAAAGACTATTATATAGACACAGAAAGACTGAATCTAAAATGATGGGAAAAGATGCCATTCAAAGACTAAAAGGAAGTTGGCATAAATATGCCAATATTAGGCAAAAAGCATTACTAAAAAATAAAGGCATTTCTTAGTAATTAAAAAGTCATACCAAGAAGATATCATAATTCCAAATCTGAATGGCCCAATAACAATGCTTTTTTTTTTTTAATTTCAGCATATCATGGGGGTACAAATATTACGGTTATGTATATTGCCCACGCCCTCCTCCCCCCTCGAGGCAGAGCCTCAAGCATGACCCTCCCCCATACGTTGCACATCTTACTCATTATGTTTGTATATACCCATCCCCTCCTCCCCCCAATAACAATGCTTAAAAATATATAAAGCAAAAGTACACAAAACTAAAAGGTGACAAATCCATAATTATATGGAAGACTAACACACCTTTGTCAACAGCTACCAGATCAAGCAGACAAAATATTACTAAAATATAGAATATCTAAACCACACAACTATAGACATTTTTTACATCATCACATTGATATATATGCATACATATATTTATTTTATGCTCTTCCAAATAAAAACTATACACAAAACACCAAAATGGACCACATGCTAGGTCATACAGTACAAACAAATTTGAAAGGCCTGATGTCTTTCAGAGTATATTCTCTGAATACAATGCAATTAAGCTAGAAGTAAATAATTGTTTATTTAAAAACTTCTTTAATTGGTTTACAAAGGAGCTACTGACTACATTGAAACTAATCTTTGTACAAAAGGCATAAAAAAAAGTACCCCAAAACACCCAAAGACAAAAGGCAGGAGGAGAGACAACAAAGGTAGATACAAAAAGAGCAGAAAGAAACTTAAAGACAAGAGATTAGCACCATACACACACAAGAGTGGGAAGGGGTGGAGAGAAAGATGAGAAAGCATTTAAAAGTATTTACCCACACAGCCCTGGTGATAACTAGATTGGAAACAACAATGGACACAGCATAACATACATATTTTTTTAAGAGACAAGGTCTCGCTATATCGCCTAGGCTGGAGTAAAGTGGCACAGTCATAGCTCACTGCCTGCTGGAACTCCTGGGCTCAACTGATCCTACTGTTTCAGCCTACTGAGTAACTAGAACACAGGCACATGCCACTACACCCAGCTAATTTTTCTTTTCTTTTTTTTTTTTTTTTGTAGAGACAGGGTCTCACTGTGTTGCCCAAGCTTGTCTTGAATCCTTGGCCTTAAGAGATCCTGGGAAAAATTATTCACAAAACATATACATAACACTTGATATCCAAGATATAGTAGCCTCCCCCCTTATCCACAATTTTGCTTTCTGTGGTTTCAGAAAGCATGGAGAAAATTCTAGCAGTTTTATTATGAAAATAACCATACGCTTATACTTAATGTATGATTCCACCCCTACATATTTACTCAAGAGAAATTAAAACATATGTGCATAATAAAAAGACCAGTACACCAATCTTCACAGCAACTTTATTTACAACAGCCAATAACTAGCCTAGGGGTCTATCAACAGGAGAATGGATAAACAAATTATGGGATATTCATACAATGGAATACCAACTTAGCAATAAAAAGGTATGAACTATTTATATATTCAACAACATAGACAAATCTCAAAATACAATATGCTGAAAGAACCCTTACATAGACGTGCATGTACTGAATTATTCCATTTACAAGTTCAAGAATAAAGTAATCTGTGGCAGAAAAAAACCAGAATAGGGTTGTATCTTGGGAGTAGATATGGAGATTAACTGAGAAATGGCATGAGGAAACAGTCCAAGATGATAGTAATATTCTGTATCTTGATGGAATTTGGAATACACAGGTGCATGCACTTGTCAAAACTCAGCAAATAGTCACATCAGATTTTCTCATCATATTGTATATAAACTTTACCTCAAAAGAAAAAAGTAAAATATTAAACTCTGCTTAATGATATTCATGCTTAAATATTTAGGGGAAAGCATACAGATGTCTGCAATTTACTTTGAAATGCACCAAAAAATAAGGTGGACTGACAGGTTGATGGATAGAGCCACGGGAAGGCAGATATCACATAAGGTAATTATAGCAAAATAAAATGTTAATAGTAAACTCTAAGTAGCAGATATACATGTGTTAACTAAAATTATTTAAAATTTAAATAATTGAGGTGTTAATGGCTCAGAGTCACTCCCCCATTCTCTAGAGAATTACCCTTAGCTGACTGCAACTATCTTGCCCAAAAAGTTTCATGTCTCACTACCTCAACCCCGGAGAGATTTTCAGCCAATAACTGATTAATAACGGGATACAAAAGACCAGATTCCTTAACTCAAGGGGAAGATAACTTTGTGGTATGATTTTATGCTCCAAAACCCTCACCCATAT
This sequence comes from Cheirogaleus major, assembly GCA_963574435.1. Lineage (NCBI taxonomy): Eukaryota > Metazoa > Chordata > Mammalia > Primates > Cheirogaleidae > Cheirogaleus > Cheirogaleus major. The sequence continues at coordinate 25,062 of CAUYPO010070205.1, forward strand.
CTTCTTATGTTTCATTTTTCTCCAAATACTTATCTCTAAGTGATACGTTATATACCTGTTTGTTTTACTGTCAGGTCACCCACTAAAATATAAGCTCCAGGAGGAAATGGAAGTTGCTCGTTTAATTCATTGCTACAATCCTATAACTGGAGAATAACGCCTGATACACTGGAGGTGCTAAATAAATATTTCTTAAATTTATCAACTGTATTTCTTTTGTTTGTATATCACTGTCCACATCAAATCCCTTATAGAGAAACCTGGTCTTTATCCTCATCACCTAGTTTTCATCACTTCTTAAGTGAGTAAATAAATGAATGGATAATTGATCAAAGACTTGTTTCATCCGATTATTAACCTAGTAAAGAAGTAAAGGGGTACAATAAAAGTAAGTTTCAATGGATGAGAAAAGGTTTTTTTTTTTTTTCATGAATCATTTGAGAATGAGAGAAAAGATTTTGAATCAACTACAATAATAGGAAATGCCTAGTGTGAATGTACACCAGGGATAGTGAGAGAAAGGCATGAAAATTCTAGGCATAGTTCAAAATTTTATCTGAGGGAAAACAAAGAAAATTCTAGGCATGATTTGAACTACTGCCTAACTCAGACTCTCATATTATTTATGCACAGTTCTTCAAAGTTTCAAAAACAAAAAATGTATGAGCATAGATTATTATTAGAATAGCTATTATTTAAAATTTACTAAGACTAAGAGTGAAAAGAATACAAATCTCACATGTAAAACTGAGATAATATCCTACAGTTAAGTAAAAATCTTCGATGAGTGGAATAAATTAATTTATAATGATCACTTTTTGAAGAATATAGATTTTTTTTCTTTGCTAGTCCTACATTTTATAAAACATTAAATGTATTAAGAATGAAATAAAACATAAAATACTTATTTAATGCTACTCATCTCATAGCTACATTTTGATAAAATGACTTTCTTATTCAAGTTAACATGTCATTAGAAAATTGCTTATAATAAAATGTTAATATAGACACTCCACAAAGTGAAGCTAAGTGGGAAAAGGCAGTTTGATCTAACTGGCAATAATTCATGTCTAAATTTCATCCTACTTTTTCAAACTTTATATCCAAAATTTAAAATGTTAACTCTCTCAGGAGAAATCATTGGATAAATTTCTGGCAAGTGAAATCTTGGGACAGGAAAATAAAAACCATTCACAGGCCCCCAATCATTTTTAATTATCTTATGCTTAACTGATTTGAACATTATGTTATCTGCATGGCTCTAAGCTTTTGTTTGTGACACCTGTTCTACACCATTCAGGAGAGGTATTGACTTCTTAATGGCTTACCAAGGCTAGAGACTCAATATCTTATTTCAATGTCGTCTTCTACTATCTTATTAGTGGACAATCAATAATCATTTTCAATGTTCATCCTCCTGCATATTTAAAGCACTTTTCTTACCTTGTTATTTTTTTAAAAGCGCAATATCCCCTTCATAAAACTGTTTATGTAATTAATAATGTAATCAAATTAACTATTAAGTACTTCTGTACTATTTTGATATTCACAGTATTGCCATTCACTTTTCCATTCCATTTGTCAGCTTTTTATTTATTTATTTTTATTTAAAAAAATATTTGCAGTGCCCTTTTATTGATAACATAACTAAGATACTTATTTTATACATTTAAATTATTTTAAGATTTAATAACAATAGTTAGCTACAATGTGACCCAGAAAAGAAAATATACAAAATAGTTTTAAGAGCACAAGTATTTCTACCTGCTGGTACACTTAGAGGTCCTACAAAGATACATATTTATTTTTAAAATAGTCAACTTTTTAAAAATCTCTTTTTCTGTATCCCTTTCTTGTTTAAATGGGTTGATACTATTTTTTATTCTCATTTTTGGTTTTGTAGTGGATTAACTTCATTTTCAACCTGGTTTCCAATTTGAGAAATAAGTTTCTTGACATTAAAACTATGCCTAATAAATAAATTATACCATTAAAATGCTTTTAAAGTTCTATAAAGACTGAAGAAAATGTTTCAAACACTAAATAAAATAAAAAGATAAGGAAAAGTAATAGACTAAGATATTGTCTATAGACCTAATTACAAAAACAAGAATGCAAACTGATCCAAATGATGAATTAAGTAGTATCTCTACAGTCAATCCACAAAATCTTTTATGATTCTATCCACAATATTAATTTGGATATTACCTTCAGAGAACTGTTGAATACAAAACTGTTGGTATAATTACAAAAAGTAAGCTATATATATTTAAGGTAAATGTTATCCGTATTCTATCATTTTTCAACTTGGAGCCTCTTTTCAGGGAAATTTTTGTAGGTGAACAACACAAACACACAATAACACATTTAATAACATTTCAAATAAATTTTTAAACATTACAGACAAGGATGCAGTGGTTAATGATGCAGACATAATGGAAATGTTGGAATAAAGTAGTAATATCATTTTATAATACATAGTTACAAAGGAAGAGATGCCAAACAGTTAAATGTATGTCCTTGATTTTTTAAATGCATGTTTTTAAAATATCTAAAAGATAGCACACCTCCTTATATAGAAAACCTAAAGAAGAAATGGCAGAAGTACATAATTAACAACTATACTTATTTAACATTTAGCATATGTTTATTCCATTAAACTGCAAAGCAAAAGCTAGGTCACCACTGAAGACATAACAACTAGCACAGTAGCTAGAATATAAAAGGAATTTATTAAATATTTGTTGAAAGCATGACAGATTCCAAAAAGTGGAATCATAGATAATCTCGAAAGAATAAATAGAGAGAGAAATAGGGAAGAATGGAAGAATTCAAAAGTGTGTGTGTGTTATATATAACCATACTGGGAGAAGTAAATAACCAACGACACATGCAATAGTGTGAATTGTGAGTATATCACATAGAAAGATAAATCTAACATGAATTGAGGCTCTAAAAAGTAAAAACTCTATCTTCAGGGAAAAAAATTATAAACAATAATGGAACCAGGCCAATACAAGAAAGACAAATCATTTGTCCACTATCTGGAAACTGCATGTTTTTTCACCTGCGAAAGGCATATTGATGGACCAGTATATTATCAAGACTGGCTTTCTTTAAATGTTGACTGAGATAAATTGCTAAATGCCTTAAATATATTCCATGAAGTAACTTTGGAAGTACTTATAATTAAAGAGAACAGAAGGTAAAAATATATATTAAGTATGGAATGTACGATTTCCTTAAGTACAAAGTTTGACAGCTGGTATCTCTGACATTTCACTTTGACACTTCCTGTTTATTTGGGGGGGGCATTGTTTGTTTGTTTTGCTTTTATTGTGAAGGTACATCCTCATTCTTTCAAATGTACATTGTGGCTTGTGATTATCTTTCAAATTATTTTTAAGAACAATTTTTGTGAAACCATGGATAAGTCAAAAATTTGTATTATTTTTTAATATTAGTTCCATTGTAGAACCAAAGCAGTGTAGAAAGCTCAAAATATCAACAAAGTGTTCAGGAAGGATGTGGCTAATGAATGCACAGTACATCAGTGGTTTGAGAAGTTCCATTCTGGTGATTTTAATCTTGAAAATGAGTCAGGTGGGTGACCTGAGACCAAGGTGGATAATGATGAGCTAAAATTGGTAGCGGAAGCAAATCCATCTCAACCTATGCGTGAACTAGCAGCAAGGTTTGATGTTACTATTCCAACAATATTGGACCATTTGAAACAAATGGGCAAGGTAAAGAAGCTGGATAGA
>CAUYPO010070213.1:0-69422 GCA_963574435.1 Cheirogaleus major
AGACAGAGTCTCACTCTGTTGCCCAGGCTAGAGTGAGTGCCATGGCGTCAGCCTAGCTCACAGCAACCTCAAACTCCTGGGCTCAAGCAATCCTCCTGCCTCAGCCTCCCGAGTAGCTGGGACTACAGGCATGTGCCACCATGCCCGGCTAATTGTTTCTATATATTTTTAGTTGGCCAATTAGTTTCTTTTTATTTTTAGTAGAGACGGGGTCTTGCGCTTGCGCAGGCTGGTCTTGAACTCCTGAGCTCGAATGATCCTCCTGCCTTCGCCTCCCAGAGTGCTAGGATTACAGGTGTGAGCCACCACGACCGGCCAAAACATCAGTATTTTGACTCTCAAATGTGTTCGAACTAAGAGCGGTAGAAGGGAGAAAGATGGCCTTAAGAAGTTTATAACCTAGCTAAGGAAAATTAGGGAAATTCAGAGATCAGTAAATAATAACTATATAACTATATATAACCACAACTGTATCTATAGCTATATTTATCTTTTCAGAGACTAGTGATCCTCCTGTGTAGCTGGGACTACAGGCATGTGCCACCATGCCCAGCTAACTTTTTTAGAAATAGGGTCTTGCCATGTTACCCAGGCTGATCTCAAACTCCTGGCCTCAAAAATGCACCTATCCATCTATTATCTACCTAATAACATAATTAACTAACATTTGCTTGTTACATTAGAGTTAACAAGTGCTCTTCCTCTTGTGAAGACCCAGCAGATCGTCGTGATGAATGTCAAATGAACAGAATGCTGACCCAGGAAGCAGGCATTCTAGGAACTCACAGCAGGGTGAGGTCACTGCAGGGAGTAATGGGGACAGTTTTGGTTGAAGCACAGAACCAGAAGGACCATCGTTGCAGGAACCTGGGCATAACTCCTGGCTCCCCTATAGAAATTTGCCAGGTGCTCCATGGCTTATAGTTTTTAATGAGTTTTTAATGTAAACTCATTTAACTTTCTAGAAAGTAAAATAGTAAGAATTCTTAGTAGTCTGTGTTTTTCTCTCCAGTCCTCCACCCAAATGATCAACATATTAAAAAAAAAAATCTTGAATGAGGTACCCTCTTGGCTAAAAAAAAAAACCAAAACTCCCACATGTTTCACAGTGATTCTAGAAACAGAGTAAGTTGGATACTGTAGATGCAAAATGGTTTGTGTTGCCTTTATTTAATAACCCTATGATGAGCACCCAATGACATATCTCAAATACCTTATAACTCAGGGTTATATAACATCAGCTCTGCCCAAAATTCCTGCAGAACATATAAAAATCCAACCCTGCACTCTATTCTTGCCTCATTCTCCTTACATAATTGTAACCACTCCCTGCCAGTAGTGATTTTAAAATGTTCTTCTAAAGCTCTGTGCACTTTGCCTCAGCTGCCTTCAATTTTACTGAAGCTTCTATTTTCTTCCTTGGCATTTGGATTTCTCTGGACTCAAGCCACAGAAAGGAATTGTGGCTAACTTAAACAGAGAAGTTGAATATTGGGAGGATATCGGATCACTCACAGTGTCTCGAGGGGCCTAGAGAACCAGGCCCAGGGAAGCACAGGACCCAGGCAGGGCAGCCTCGGCCAGTGAGTTGGCAGGAATCAGCAGTCTTCCCTGGCTACCTGCTGAAACTAGTGAAAACTAGTTTTTTCCATCCCTTCTATTTGTGTTCATCATCCAAAGGCCCAGAAGAGAGAGTCTGATTAGCCTAGTTTAGGTGGACACCAGAGGAGAAAGGACCTCTTAACGACGGCTCATTAGGACTGCACAAAGGTAATTCCCCACAGACTCCGACGACTGTGATCAGAGGAGGAGAGAATGGATGCAAGATGGTCAGACCCCGGGAAACATCCACAACATTCCCATTTTCTCTTCCTGACCTCCATTTCCTACCTCTACTAATTATCCATAATGGGGTGACCAACCTATCTTCTGAGGTTGTGAAAAAGATACATAAAAATAAATCCACTTGTACTGTAATTTTTCCCAAAAAGGATGAATGTTGGGGAAAGTCTGGCCTTACTCTTCAGTGTTAAACATAGGGACTAAAGAAGACAATGTATGCAAAATGCCTGTTACAGTGCCTGACACATAGCAATGTCCATAAAACGTCAGTCCCATTCCAGCCCTTTCCATCCACCCAGTGGTGTGCTGGAGCCAGCTCACACCAGCTCATGAGAGCAGATCGGTACATTTTCCGGAATTGTGTGCGCTGACCGATATAACATTGGTAGCTTCAAGTTGGTCTTTGTAGGGACAGAAAGATGTGATCTCTTTCTTCACCCATCATAAGTGTCATGGCTGACACTGCTATAACAAGAAATAGGTTAACAAGAGAAAGGCATAACAGATTTATTTAATCAAAGTTTTACCTGATATGGGAACTTTCAGAAGTGAAGACCTAAGACTCAGGGAAAACGATCTATTTTCTTTGCTTAGGTTCATGAAGAATGGACAGCTGTGTGGAAATGCAACTGAACAAGGAGACAGTCTGATAGGAACAGACTGAGGGGAACCCAGAAAGGCCTGTCTGTTCAGATTCCTCCTGGCCTCTCTGTGCAGTAATCCTTCCTCATGGGGATGAGCAGGACCCTCTGGAATGAGGGTTTTGTGGCCTACTATCAGAAAAGGTAGCTCAGAGAATTTTTTTACATCCAGCTCCTACATGGAAAGGCAGAGAAAGGTTAGCATAATATTTCTAGGTTTTATGGCTGGCTTTGAGGAAGAGGAGTCTAGCTTTTATGGCTGGCCTTGGAGGAAAAAAGGGACCAGGAGAAGGTCTGAGGGAGACTTTGTTTCTGAGGCCCTTCCAGTGCCCTCCAGCTCGAAGCCCTCAGCTTGCCAAAGCACCACACTTTCTTCGGGGTATTATTTTCTGAGCACCAGCACCCTGACGGGAGTATTCACACCACAGAAATTGGAAATGGGTAAATCAGGCCTCCACCACCACCGCCCGGGCAGTTGTTAGACATTTACCAGCCACCCACACCCACTCTTTCTTTCCTTCGCGGCGAGAGCAGAGGCATGAAGGGCTGCGCTAGTCAGGATTCAGCTGAGCTGCAAGGGACAAAAAAAACAAACAGAACAGCGACTTCCTAGGCATGAGTCCGCTTCTCTGGCAGAGCAGAGCCTGGCTGGAGGCGGCAGTTCAGGGCTGGAACGGCAGCTCCAGCTACTGCCCTGCCGGCCTCCATGCGTGGCTTTGCTCGTGGTCTGGGGTGACTGCTGAAGCTCCGCGTTCCAGCCGGTGGCAGCGAGAAAGACAAAGAAATACACACTCTGTCCTGGTAGTCCATGGACAGAGGGAACCCTTAACATCTCTGCCCATTTGAAACAGGCTGAAGCAAAGTCACTCAGCTGTGTCTGGCTGCAGGGACGCTAGTTTAGAGAGGGGTTGGTGCCCTGCTGAGGCTGAGCAGGGGGAGGCAGAGGCGGGGGGCAGCTGAGGCTACCCGACAGGACCCAGAACGTGGAGGACAGGGAACACTGCTGTGCCTGTGATGGGAATGGGCGTAGTTTGTGGAACTCTGAAGGAGCTGACTGGAATAGAAAATCAGAAATACTGACAAAAGTGGTGAAACAAACAAGGTGGAAGCCGGATCTCAGTCAGGGTCCAGGAAAGCAGACAAAAGAATCTTTATCTCATGCCATTAGACACAGGAGGCATTGAACTTTTCAGTAGGGGAGCTACACAATTAGAGGCATGTGATAAATTTTAATCTGACACTTATGTGCCAGACATATTGGAGGCAGGAGGAAAAACAGGAAGCAGCAGGGAGGTTGGAAAGGAGACTAATTTCATAAGCCTGGTGTGAGAGTGATTATGTGGGGGCAACAGGAATGAGGAGGAAGGAACAAATGCGAGAGAGGCATTTTCGAGAAAATGTACTGGAGTGGATGGCTGGTCTGTCCGGGAGTTTCAGGCTGTGATGGGGAGAGACAGGACTCATAGCAGCAGGGTCAATGGAGTAAGCCGGCTTGCCAGGGGTTCTAGATCCAGCTACTTAGAAGCAGAGCGTGGGGTAGGGACTTCTGCTTGCTGTGATCCCACTTGTCCAAGTTTGCTTTGGGTGCCTGTGCTTTGGGGGTGTTACTTAAGAAGTCCTTGGCCAGACCAATGTCCTGAAGTATTTCCCCCATGTTTTCTTTTAGTGTAATAGTTTCATAGTTTCAGGTCTTAGATATGAGTCTTTAATCCATTTTGATTTGATTTTTGTATATGGTGAGAAATAAGTGTCTAGTTTCATTCTTCTGCATATGGATATTCAGTTTTTCCAGCTCCATTTATTGAAAAGACTGTCCTTTCCCCACTGTGTGTTCTTGGTAACTTTGTTGAAGATAGGTTCACCATAGATGTGTAGATTTATTTCTGGGTTCTCTATTCTGTTCCATTCATCTACTGTGTTTCTCCGAAAATAAGACAGGGACTTATATTTTTCCTCAAGAAGACACCCTAGGGCTTATTTTCAGGGGATGTGTTATTTTCCCCTCAAAGCCTCAGCTTGCAGCATGCACAGGATGGCCGGGACCTGGCAGGGAGAACTGACCTTGTTGGTGGGGCTGCCCACACCTTTGCGGTCACCTCTGGGATAGTAGCTGTCACGATGGGGCAGATGAGAAGGGCTGCTCCTCTTCTTTACTGCTCAGCGACGAAATGCATGGGTTGTGCAGATGCGCTGCGTAGCCACGCCCATCACTAGGTCTTATTTTCGGGGTAGGGCTTCTACTGCGCAAATGCTTAGAAATCCTGCTAGGGCTTATTTTATGTATAGGTCTTATTTTCAGGGAAACACAGTAGGAATATACCCAAGAGAAATGAAAACACACGTCTGCACGAAAACTTATGCGTGAATGTTTATAGCAGCACTGGCCATAATAGCCAAAGGGTGGAAATGAGCCCGATCCCAGAGTCTAACTGATGAATTAACAAAATGCGGCACGTCTATACTCCGGAATATTCACATGTAAGTCATATGTGGACGTGTGTTTTCATTTCTCTTGGATAAATTACTAGGAGTGGAATTACTGGGTCATACGGTGAATTTACATTTAACTTTTTAAGAAATGGCTCCCTGCTTTCCAGAGTCTTACCATTTTACGTTCTCTGGGGAAGTGACATTTAAGCTGAGACCTAACAGATGGGAAGGAGCCAGCCAAGCAATGAACGGGGAGAAGTTCCTGGCGGGGCAGATGGGGAGCAATAGCTCGAACGAAGGCCGAGGCCCAGACAGGGTGAAAGCTTAGCTAGCCGGCGCCGACTCCATTAGAAGAAACTGGTAAGACGTTTCAATACGGAGCCACCCGCAAGAATGTGAAAATGAGTCGGTGGATGAGAATGAGGCCCCAGGGGAAGGACAGTCTGCGCACTGGGCTGCGTGTGGCGGTGAACGTGAGAGACTAGGAGTGTGTGCGCCATGAACAGAGGTTGGCAGGCAGGGCACGCTGGAGGAGACGGCCCTGACTTCAGGTGAGGCTAGCCTGGGTTCGAATCCCAGTTCCGCCTCTGGGATGTTAGGTAAGTTTCTTATCCTCTCCAAGCCTCAGTCTCCCCAGCTGTAAAGTAGGAACCAACTTCACCCTGTCAGAGGAGGCTCTGAGGACGAGCACTAACGGGTGTCCTATCAAGCTCTGGCTTGAAGGGCCAGTCGCAGCAGTCCAATGCAGCTGACGTGAGGAGCGGGGCCGGGGCGGCCGGATCGTGGGGCAGCAACGGCAGCAGGTTCGGAGCAGGGGAAGGGGAGGCGGCGAGGCGGGGTCTGTGGAGAGAGCCCCAGCCCCTTGGCAGACTGCCAGAAGAGAGGCCCTGTTGCTGGGAGGCCCCGGGGGCTAGACTTGGATGGCCTGGGGGGCAGCCCCTCGGGCGCCACAGACGTAAGGAGGGCCTCTCCTTCCTCATCTGACCTGTGCTAAGCGCGAGACAGAGCCTTTCCTGATCCCCTACCTCCCTGTGCGGCCCCAGCTGCGGCTTCAACAAGTCCCGGAAGATTTGGGAAGGGTCTACGTCATGACCACCCCAAAGGGTCTCGTCTGGGACCAGCCCCTGCACTGTGCTCAGCCTTGCCCTCTGCTTCTTTCCACGTGGCTCTGTGCCTCCTGCCCCAGCCTCTCCATACCTTGGTGTGGGGGACTGATCCCCACACCCAGAAAGCAAGGGCTCCCCTTCCCACAGTCTGCTGGTGTCCCCCAGTATCCACTCTCCTCCATGAACTCCTGACTTGAAGCTAGGTTCACACTCAACTGAAATAACTATATCCCAGCCTGCCTTGCAGTTGGATGTGATCATATGACCAAGTCTAGCTAATAATGTATAAGTGGAAGTATCATTTCCAAGAATTGTCTTTAAGGGAAGGAAGTGTGGTCTCATCATTCATCGTTCCTCTCTCTTGACAATTGGAAAGCAGATGTGATGGCTGGAGCTCCAGCAGAGACTTTGGATCATGGAGTAGCATGTGGCCTTGGAATGGAAGCCATACACAATGGTGCGGTGGTTCACGCCTATAATTCTAGCACTCTGGGAGGCCGACGTGGGCGGATCATTTGAGCTCAGGAGTTCGAGACCAGCCTGAGCAAGAGCGAGACCCGTCTCTAATAAAAATAGAAAGAAATTAATTGGCCAACTAAAAATATATACAAAAAGTTAGCCGGGCATGCCTGTAGTCCCAGCTACTCGGGAGGCTGAGGCAGGAGGATCCCTTGAGCCCAGGAGTTTGAGGTTGCTGTGAGCTAGGCTGATGCCACGGCACTCTAGCCCGGACAACAGAGTGAGACTCTGTCTTGAAAAATTAAATTAAATTAAATTAAAATAAAATAAAATATGCAGGGCATGGTCAAGAAAAATTTTTAAAAAAGAAGAGGTCTGGCATTGCCCCTCCAAGGGGATGCCCTTCACATTGTATTATTCTATGGCGTGTTCCAGGAGGTGCCAGTCACAGAATATAATGTGAAGGGCACCCCTGGAGTTTGCAAAGCAACAGCCCTGGAGCCTGGGCAAGACACGAGTGCTGTGTGAGCCTCACTGCCTACCTCTGGACATAGTGCAAGTGAGAGAAAAACATACATTCATTATGAGTAGCTGCTGCTTGAGGATTTTCTGTTATTTGCAGATAAATCTAATCCTAGTGCCCCTGGTCTAAGGCCTGGTCCCAAGGCCTCCTTTTCTTTGGCTGGATCCCTTAGTGCCAAACAGATGAGTGACAGTTGACTACCTTCAGGAGAAACCCCACCCTACCCCTCACAGTGGCCCCACAAAAAACCCCACAAAAATGTCATAGCCAGGATCCCCCAAAGTCCAAGTTAAGTCTCAGCTGGGCTCAGCTTGTACTTGATTATCTATTGCCAACAACCCCAAAACTTAGTGGCTTTCATACAACAATTTCTCTCTCATGGGTTTTCTGGGCTTAACTAGGCACTTCTAACTTAGGGTCTCCCGTGCAATCACAGTCAGGTGGTGGCTCGGGCAGGGGCCATGTGAAGGCTCTAGCGGGCAGGACGGCAGCGTGGCTCCCACACACAGCTGCTGGCGCTGGCTGGGAGCTGAGCAAGGGCCGCGGCGGAAGCCCTGCCTTGTGCTTCCCACAGCGTGAGGCTGGATTGCAAGAAGGAACGTCCTGGGTGTGAGCATTCGAGGACAGCCAAGCTGCACGGTTTCCAGTGCCCCAGCCTCTAAAGTCACACAGCATAACTTCTATCAGGTGGCTGGGCCAGCCCAGGTTCAGAAGCTGTGGACTACACAGGGGACGAGGACCAGGAGGCGTAGCCCACTGGGGCCCCTGCCGCCACAGAGAGGAGTCTGGAGCTTGGAGGCCAGAGGACCAGAGACAGATATGGGGGTTTTGACTGCTTTATCTCACACCACTTAACCAATTCTGATTCTCCAGACAGCAGGCGGGTGTCCTACAGCTCAGTTCAGTTCTGACACTAACTGCCTGGAGTTAATGCAGACCCCACGGGCGGAGGGCTCAGTCCCACAAGACTGCGCCCACCTCGGCCACCAGTTGCACATCCTAGATCACCACCTGTACTTCTGACCAGCCTGCTATAAATCGTGGGTTCCTACAGCGCCTTCCTCAGTTCAGTAATTTGCTAGAATGTCTCACAGAGCTCAGGACAGCTCTCTGTTTATTACTAGTTTACCACAAAGGGCATACTCAGGAACAGCTGATGGAAGAGATACGCAGGGCGGGGGTGGGGTGGGGGGTCCACGCCCTCTCTGGTGCATGACCCACCCCGCGCCTCCCCATGTCCCACTGCCTAGAAGCTCCCCAAGTCCCACCATTTGGGGGTTTTATGGGGGTTTCATCATGTAGGCATGGTGGATTAAATCACTCGCCAATGGTGATGCAATTCAATCTCTAGCCTCTCCTCCTCCCCAGAGTTTGGGGGAATGGGGCTGAAAGTTCCCACCCTCTAATTCTGCCCTGATCTTTCTGGTGACCAGGCCCACCCTGGAGCTACTCAGCTCCAGGGGTCCCCAGCCACTGCCATCTCCTTAGCTTACAAAAGACACTTTTCACTTTGGAAATTCCAAGGGTTTTAGGACCTGTGTGCCAAGAACCAGGGACAGAGACCAAATATTTATTTTTATTATCACAAGAGTCATGAGTGTTTAGGGGCTAATCACAACCCCAGGAAGGGATGAGTTCTGCACAAGTGTGTGCCTGTGTGTGCAAGTGTGTGCGGGCGTGTGCGTGTGTGTGCAGAGTGCGTGTGTGCATGCTGTGTGGGGTGCGTGTGGGCTGCGTGCAGATTGCGCGTGTGCGTGCTGTGTGGGGTGTGTGCAGAGTGCGCGTGTGCGTGCTGTGTGGGGTGCGTGCAGAGTGCGCGTGTGCGTGCTGTGTGGGGTGCGTGCAGAGTGCGTGTGTGCGTGCTGTGTGGGGTGCGTGCAGAGTGCGTGTGTGCGTGCTGTGTGGGGTGCGTGTGGGGTGCGTGCAGATTGCGCGTGTGCGTGCTGTGTGGGGTGCGTGCAGATTGCGCGTGTGCGTGCTGTGTGGGGTGCGTGCAGAGTGCGTGTGTGCGTGCTGTGTGGGGTGCGTGCAGAGTGCGTGTGTGCGTGCTGTGTGGGGTGCGTGCAGAGTGCGTGTGTGCGTGCTGTGTGGGGTGCTGTGTGGGGTGTGTGCAGCGTGCATGTGTGCGTGCTGTGTGTCGTGTGTGCAGAGTGCATGTATGGGTGCTGTGTGGGGTGTGTGCAGAGTGGGTGCGTGTGTGCTGTGTGGGGTGTGTGCAGTGTGCGTGGACTGAATTGGATCCCTTAGGATTCCATCCCAGAGTCCTGTGACCCAGCCCCTCTCCCTCTCTCTCTATCCCCTCTCCCACCTCGCCCCCGAGCCCCCCCACCCCACTTTCACAGGTGACCTGAGAAGGCTCCCGACCTCCAGACCTCCAGAGGTCAGCTCAGCCCCGGCCCAGGTTCCAGCTTCTCTGTCTGAGCCAGGGGCCCTCATCTGTCAGGCAGGGCCCAGCGACTGCCTGGCGGGAGCAGAGGGGAGTTAATCTTCCCTGGAATATTAATGCCCCGTCAGGAGTGCTGGGGAGGGGCTGAGCAGCAATCTGGCTTCATTAACGAGGCGGGCGCCAGCTGGAGCGCAGGGGCCCCGGGGAGGAGGAGCTGCTGCTGCAGAGGCAGCTGGGAGGAGCCACCCCCGGCCTCGAAGGAGGGCAGGGCAGCAGGTCGACAGCAGAGACGGGTGCCTGGGCGCCCGTCCCCACCCCCAGACACTCCACCACTCACCCCCTAACCTGATCCCTCACCTCTTCCGCCTCATCTGTGCTGGGGGTGGGGGCTCCTCCCCGTCTCGATGCAGATGTGTGGTGTGCGCAGGTGTGCGCAGGTGTGCCCTGAACCCACCTGAGCACTGGCCCAAGCACCATCCCCTGGTCCCCAAGGGTGCCGCATGCTTGGGAAGAAGAGTGGGCTGACTCCATGGGCCACTGGTTCCTCTAAGAATAAGACAGTGCAGAGGAGGGAGCATCACTTAGTCAGCCTTCGCGCCACTTAATTGTCCAGCCACCACCTGCACAGGGTTACGAAGCTGAGATTAACCGCTGGCCCTATGGCTGGGAACAATACAGATTTCCCCCTCTTTTTGCCTTTTTTATTCACCAAATTAAATCAGTTTATTAAAGTTGCTCACAATCTATTTGTTCTGATTCCCCAATAGTGAGGAAAAGAGATGTGGCATCAGGGCCCAGAGCCAAATGTCACTCACTGACATGACCCCTCACCAGCCAGAGGGGCCCCAGTCAGCCTGGCACCTGCCACCACCTGGGCCCCACCATCACTGAGCTGCCTTGTCCCCGAAGACAGGGACACACCCACACCCAGCTGCATCCCTGAACCCTGGGGTCCCTCTGTCTGCCCCAAACACTTCAAACTGAAACTAAATCCTGGCCCGCCTGCCGCCCCAGAGCATGCCAGCCACACCCAGTGGGCCCTGCTTTCCAAGGCTGAGCCCAGACAGGGAAAGAGGCTTAGCAGGCGCCTCACCCCGACACTCTTCCACTGCGCCTCTGTCGCCTTCGTTAGAACATGGCATCATCAGAGTGGCAGGAACAACAGCTTATATTTATTGAGAGTTTCCTACATGTCAGGCATTGTATGAACTCACTGGATGGTAGGGAGACCCATGATAATCTCAATTTTTCAACAGAGACACTAAGGCTGGAGAGGTTAAGTGACTTGTCCAAGGTCACACCAGCAGTAAGTGGCTGTGGCACACACAGTAAATGAACTATCCAAGAGCCATCATCAAGCCTCCTTTTCTTTTCCTTTACTCTATGGCTAGAAAGCTGAATGCTCGCCTTCCTAGCTTCCCTTGCTGCTAGGAATAGCCCTGTGACACAGTTTTAGCCAATGGGAACATGCATTCCTTTCCAAATAAAGACAAAGCCTAGCTAAGCAAGAACCCTTTGCCCTTCCTGTTTCCCATTCCTTCTTCCTTCTGCTTATTTAAGGGGAACACAGATGTGATGACCAGAGGTGCAGTAGCCACCTTGCGACCATGAGGAAGATATCCATAAATATGATGGAGCAAGAAAACAGGAGGAGCTCAGGTCCCCAGTGACGCCTTCGAGCTACTCTATCAGCTCAGGACCGCCTTCTCCCAAACTCCTTATTGGATGAGCCAAATAAACCCCTCCCTTGTTTTAGGGGCTTTGCCACATTTCCTGTTGCTCACTGCCGAATGCACTCCTAGCTGATGAGATTCAAACACAAGCCATTTGGCTCCAGAGCCCCTGATCTCAGCAATCTTGTCCTGCCTGTCACTGAGTTTGTAGAGGACAAATTTAGGGGCTCTTTATGAGATGCTTTCTTTTTTATAAGACTGGTTTTTTAGAGTAGTTTTAGGTTCACATCAAAATTGAGAGGAAGGTAAGCAGATTTCCCATATACCCTCTGCCCCCACACATGCACAGCCTCCCCCACTATCAACAGCCCCCAGCAGAGGGGTACATTTGTTACAACTGATGGCCTGCATTGACACATCATCATCACCCAAAGCCTATAGATTACATAAGGGTTCGCTCTTGGTGTTGTACATTCTGTGGGTTTGGGCAAATGTATAACGACAGGTATCCACCATTGCAGTATTACATGGAGTATTTTTACCATCCTAAAAATCTGCTGTACTCTGCCTATTCATCCCTCCCTCTCATCCCCCAAATCCTTGGCAACAACTGATCTTTTTATTGTCTCCATAGGTTTGTCATATTTTTGGAATCATACAGTGTGTAGCCTTTTCAGATTAGCTTCTTCACTTAGTAATATGCATTTAAGTTTCCTCCATGTCTTTTTATGGCTTGATAGCTCATTTCTTTTTAGCACTGAATAATATTCCATTGTCTGGATGTGCCACAGCTATTTCTCCATTTGTTTACTGAAGGATATCCTTGGCTGCTTCCAGGTTTTTGCAATTATGAATAAAGCTGCTATAAGCATGGTGTGCAGATTTTTGTGTGGACATATGCTTTTGACTCCTTTGGATAAACACCAGGGAGCACAATTGCTGGAGAGCATGCTCAGAGTATGTTTAGTTTTGGAAGAAACTACCGAACTGTCTTCCGAAGGGGCGGCACCACTTGCATTCCCACCAGCAATGAATGAGAGTTCCTGCTGCTCCACACCCTCACCAGCACGTGGACGTACCCTCCTTCCGGTCCCCTCTCATCCCCAACTGAAGGGCTGCTTGTCCCACCTAACTTGGCAGCTGCCTGATCGCAGCTCATTGGCTTTACAGCGGACACCTGACCAAGAGCTGAGCCAACCAGATTCTTTCATAAGCATGTGACCCAAGCCTGGACTTGGTCTCACGTGGAGGGCACTTGGTGCATGGCCCAGATTGCCTTAGCAATGGCGGGCATCTTCCCCTAGCTGCTGAAAACGCTGTGACACAAGACACTCCCAGCTGTCAGCCCCTCAAGGATTGCTTCAGCTGGAGAGAGCTGCCTTGCCCAAGGCCATTCCTCGTTTCCTGGGCAGCCCACATTCAATCACCAAAGGCCTGGTCCTCTCCCTGTCCCAGGTCCAGAGCTTTCCATGAGATCAGCTGAGGACATTTTGGGTATGTCCTCCTCTGTCCCCTCCTGCATCCTTCTCTTTCCTCCCACAGGTGTTGAGCCTGAGAACATTCCCTAACAAACACCCTGCACAGTAAACTCTAGCTCAGAGTCTGCTTCCCGGGGAACCCAACCTGGGCACAGAGCTGCAGGGCCCTGAGACAAGCAAGCTGAAGAGACCCCTGTCATCCATGAGCAGAGAAGACGGGCAGAGACCTGGAGTGTAGTGAGAGGCAGGCGCGAGTGACCACATGGCCCAGGAGAGGGAGTGAGATAAAGTGTGTGTCGTGCTGGCTCCCGAAAGTCTGCGGCTGCTGGGTCAGCTCCTTGCACAGCCCTGAGCTCCCGTGAGACGCCCCCAATTCCTCATAGTACCCTCCCCTTTGTTGAGCCAGCTTAAGTGGATTTCTATTCATTGTCATCAAACTATCTTTAAGCAATGCATACTTCTACTCTGCATTTGATGGAAGAGAAAACTAAAGCCCAGAGGAGAAGGGCCCTCCCTAGGGTCACAGCAGGTCAGTGAAAGAGCCAACTCTGAATCCTTTGTTTATGTAACAAACAGCTACTGCGGATCTACTGTGCGCCATGGATTGTGCTACTTGGGGGCTGTGACCGTTAGCAAGACAAGCGCAACCCCTACTGTCATTTTGCTCGCCATCCAGTGAGAGAGAAAGACAAGGGAACAGTCACAGTACAGAAGACAAGTGGAGTCTGTGGAGTCACTTAGGAAGGCACTTGCCCTAGGCTTGGGAGCTCACAGAAACTTCCTGGAGGAGGTGACATCTAAGCCAAGGCCTGGAGGAGAGCAGAGCCCTCCAGGAAGAGGGAACAGAATGTGAAAATGCTCACAATGGAAAGGGAACAGAGTGCGGGACTCACATGCTGGTTTTTTCTGCTTAACATATTTTCCTTGGAGGAACCACAGCTTCCCTGGCCTTGTGTTGCTTCCGTGAGGTGGCTGGTCCCTGGGCCTGTACCCCTCACCAGAAGGTTAGGTGCCTGCCTGGTCTGGCCCACTCAGACTGTCTCTCCAGGATCCGAGTGTCCAGTGGAGACACACAGGAATAGCAGGGGCAAGCGCCGAGGCGTCGTGTGGCTGTGCGCTGGAGAGACTGCCCAGGCCACTCAGGTGCCCGAGCTGCCCTGGCTCCTGCCGATCTGCAGACCCGTTGTCTCGCTTCCTTCCACTCTGTGACCTGCTTCACTACCTCTTCAATACATCCCCTGTTCTTGTTTCACTTTTTCAGAATCAACTTTTGGTATTTGCAACCAAATAATCCTGATTTGGAAATTGGTGCCAGGAGTGGGATTCATGCGAACCCCTTGGGGATGTGTGAGCTACTTGGAATTGGTTTTCACAACTCTATGGGGAAAAATCAGTAGGACTCTGGTTCATATTACTGGGTAGGAAAGTGGTTGCCAATGGTATGCAGCGGCGAACAACTAATCATCTTATACCCTCTGGTCACCTGGGACCACATGCCAACCAGAAGCAAAAGCTGCCATGGACCAATTTATAAAGGATGGGAATACTGGGGCCATAGGCTGGATGGTTGTTCCTAACACTGATAATTTAAAGCAAGAAAATGACAGGCTCAAATCAAAATGTTTGCCTTGAGGCACAGAATAAAATTCAGGGCCATTATATGACCATGCCGAAAGAATATTTTATTGCATATGGCTATGGAGTTGAAATTGCTGAAGACTGAACTTAGAGATTGATAGTGCAGCTACTGAATTACAGTGTCAGTTGAATTCCCAACCTCACCAGGTGCCTTCTGTGAAATGGAGGGAATTGGTCAGGAAATATTAGTATCCTATTGGAATGGCCATAGCTAGGAGGAGTATGAGGACTCAAAGGATCCTAAGCCCCCAAGTACCTCACTGCACCACCCTTGAGCTCCCCTTGCCCACCCTCACTGTTGCTCCCAGAATATTCAGGATGTGAATGCAGTGTGGTCCAGGTGATAGAATTCAGCATCAGGGTGGGGAAGAGAAGAGTTATGCCCAGAAAGAACTGCAGAAATCCACTCATTTATATTCCTAAGGCACAAGGAATGTGTGTGGAAATGGATTTGAGGGTTCCTTGGTCGAGGTGGGAGGGATGGAATGTGGACTCAGCAGCATTTCTGGACATGGGTGCAGTCACCAGGCGTTTTGCATTCAGGGTGTTCTCCCAGGCAGTTGGCAGAAGTTCTGACATTTTGCAGAAGTCGCTAACGCAAACCTGGACCATATGATGATCCACACTAATTGGCAAAAAGGGACAAGAAAATCTTTGGCATAATTAGGGGAATGAAGTCAAAATAGCTAGAGACAGAAACGCTGAATAGATCTCTCAATTTGCATCAATTCCAGGAGACTCTCCCTTCCTCCTTCCCCTGAGGATGCTATCAGTCAAAAAGGATAATGATCTTGTTGCTTTTATTATCAGAAAATTAGTAATGTATTTCAGATATACAAAAGGTATAAAGAATAAGAAACAAACACCCATGAACCTCTTATCCAATTTAAGACACAAAACGTGTTAGAGTCCTCCAGGAAGCAGACACCAAACTGGGATTAGAAAAGTTTTGTGAAGAAGCAGAGGGAGGCAGAGGCTTGAGCAGAGCCCTCAGGGCGCCACAGGCCTGGCCTCTGGGAAGGACAGGAAGAAGGAAGGGAGGCTGGGTCAGGAGAGCCTCAGACCTCGGGGCAGTTCTGAGAAAGGTTCGGCAAGGCCGATGGGGAGTAAGAGGAGCCCTGCACCTCACAGGACTAGGCCTGCCCGGCATCCCCGCCAGGCGCAGGTGGCTGGTGCAGCCCGGGCAATTGTGGCTTTGGCACAAACCCAGTGGAGGACTCAGAGTGCAGCCGCTGGAGTCACCGGTCAATGATGTGTACTACAAAAAGCAGTGTGAGAGGCACACTGTCACAGCCATTCATGGCGAGTACCAACAAAACCCCTTATTGACCCCTCCAATCTGTAAAATGGGCTCAGCTACCCACTCTCTGTGGTCAGAAATGATGGCAGAAGGGCTGCTGTTGCAATGGGATCTCTAATCTTAGAATGAGTGGGAGGACTTCTCATGGCCCAGCCCCGGAGAAGTAATTATGTGAAAACAGTGGCATGGTCACATGGTCATCCCCTGAAGCATGGGGAGTGGGGGAATTGTCCAGGAGGCAGAGCTCCCTGGGTACAAGCAATTAATCAAGACACGCCTTGGGATGAAATGAGCAAGCAGCCCACTGAGGGCTTACTTGGCTCCATAACCAAAATCTTCTAGGTTTGGTGACTAAGGGGCTCACTTGAGTGCCTGTAACTGGGATGGAATTCCCAGTCCAGGGTTGGTTCAGACCCAGAGCTTCTCAAGTGCGGGAGCAGACAGTGCCTTTGAGCTAGGCCTGTTACAACAGCACACACGAGGCACAGCGAATCTTCCGTCCCACTCCCTGCAAAGGCACCTCAGCCCTTCCCCTGAGTGATGACTGTGCCACCTGAGAGGTGGACGGTTAGATGACTATCTGAGCAACTCTGACTCCTGGGGACAGGAGTGTCCCTGTGTTTCGTAGTGCAGAGAGGCACTTCCAGAGCTGTGGGGTAACTGTGTTTCCACCCGAATTCAGCCTACAGTAGGTCAGTGGGACTTCCACCCCCTCCAGCAGTTACCTCTCAAGTTCCTGAGAGGAAACAGAGGCTATTGCAGGTAACAGAAAACCCACATCCGCTTCCTGACCAGAAGAGTAAGGCCTACGACAACAGGAAGAGCCAACTGCTACCTATAAATACAGTAAACCAAAAGCAACACTGCAACCCAAGGAGACTGCGAGGCTGAGCGTCACCATCAAACCCAGGGAAGGTGTAGTTGGGACAGTTCGGACCACATCCCATTCTATCCCACAGACTGGCCATCGTGGAAATAGCCAGACCCTAGCCAGCAACAGTGGTACACTGTACTCCTAATCGGGTGGTGGCTCCCCTTGCAGTTGCTGTTCCAGATGTGGTCGCCTTGGTAGAGCAAATTAATTCAGCCCAGGTGCCTGCTATTCAGATGGTGATCTGGAGAACAGAATCTACTCACAATGTCTGACAAATGGAGAGCACAGCAGCCTGACAGGGAAGGGAGTAGGTGTTACTGCCCTGCCTCAGGGAGCACTGGCTTTCTGTCACCTCCCACAGCCCTGGCCATCTCCCCATCCCCAGGGACATCACGCTGCCAATGGGCTTGAGTGCTGAATTGATAGCAAAACACTAATAGGGTCTGACAAGAAGGAAGTCACGGGTGCCCTAGATGTCTCAGCAAGATGCACATGTGACAGAGACCGGGACATAATTCAGGGCCTGACATCTCAGAGAGTATCTTGCAGGTCCAGTGGTTGGAGGCATGTTGGAACCTTCTCTTCAAAGTGAAGGAGGATTTAAAAAGAGGCACAATGTTTGGTGGACCCCTTTGATTTTGAAAGCACCCTCAAGATCAAATCTTTTTACCAACTTGAAAGGGTTTCCTAAGCAACCTGAAAACATCCAGCTTTGAGTGGGGCCCCAGGCAAGGGAGGCTCTGCAGGGATCCTGGGCTGTGGCCCAGACCCCTGTGTCCTCAGCCCTTACCAGTGGTGCTTAGAGTGTCCAGGGCAGGGCGCAATGCCATGTGGCATTCACCTGGCAAGTGGAGTCTCCAGAGCTTTTGAATAAGTAACTCTTCTTTGAGAAAATATGTTCTTGCTGCGGGCTGTAGGGAGACTGAAAGGCTGACCCTGAGTCACCAAGCAATCGACCGCCTTAGATGTCCATCATGAAGTGGATGCCACGGTCAGTCCCCTGGCCCTGCACGGGGTGTGCCAGCAGTGCTCTGTCTCCAGAAACCCTGTGTACAGCCCTGTGTTGCGGCCTCTTCTTTCTGCCCCACATGGTGTGACCCTCGATACAGGAGCAGAGAGAGACCAGCAGTATCAGGATGGAATATTTCAGTTGCAAGTAACAGAAAATACTCGCTTAAACAGTAGAAGGGATTTATTGGTTCACATAATTTTGAAAAATAGAGTTAATCTGCTCCAGGTTAGGCTGGATCCAGCAACCTGGGGGATGTCACTGGAAATCCTGTTCCTGTCTCTCTTCTTTGCCTTCCACGGTGTCAACATTTCCTAACGCTGCCCTCTCTGCCCCCAACAAGAGGCTGGGCTGTCAGCAGCCCTGGAGCCGCGTGCACATGCAACCGCCTGCCAGCCTGGTGGCACTGAGCACAGCTCTGTGGTAACCCTTGGGAAAGGAAAGGGGCGCCTTTCCCTGCAACCCCAGCACCAATGTCCTTGTGGCTCACTGGCCAGAATTGGTCACGTGCCCAATTGTGGAGCAATTCCTGTGGGGGGAGCTTCACTGATTGGCTGCAGATACCCAGGCCCCACCCCTGGGGCTCAGGGGAGCCAACCCTATCCAAGCAGCGTGACCAAACATGGGGGAGGGGCATGGCCGCTGGGCTTCCCCGGGGGAAGGGCAGGTGGGGGAATCCGGGTGCCCCTCCCACATAACTGCAGAATCGTAGCCCCACCCTTTGGCTCGAACCTTATAAACTGAGTCCGAGCGTGTTGATGCGATTTGTCCTTGCTGGGTGTGAGGAGGGGAAGGGTCCGTGGAGGGCCGTGGGGAGACCTGAGTGCTCGCTCCAGCGCTGTCCCCGCGGGCCCAGCGCAAACACCCTTCCCCACCGTGAGGACCGGCCTGTCCCCAGTCCCCGGCTGGCCGGCACCTGGGGGACGTGCAGTCCTCCAACTGGTGGGGCTGGGAACTGACCGGGCCTCACGTCCTCAGAAAATACAAGCCCTTCCTCGCGCTCTTCGGGTGGCGACGTTTCACTGTTGGCCCTTGAAAAGTCACCATTTTGCAGACAACGATTCTTCCCCTCGCCGTTTTTTGTAATAAAAAACATTTTCACCCTAAAACCTGTTAATTAAATAAAGTCATCCCTCACTATCGGGGGTGGGGGAGATTGGTTCCAGGGACCTCCCCGTACCACAACCTTCGGATGTCCAAGTCCCTGCTATAAAATGGCCTAGTATTTGCATATAACGTATGCACCCCCTCCTGTATACTTTAAATCATCTCTAGATTTCTTACAATTCCCAATACAACGTAACGCTATGTAAATAGTTGCTATACGGTACCGTTTAGGGAATAATGACAAGAAAACACAGTCTGGGTGTTCGGTACAGACGCGACCGTCGCAGGCCTCGCTGCATTTCAACAGGCATTGGGAGCTCCGGGTGCGCCACGCATTTGGACGAAGACACGTTTGCCATTTGTGTGCCGGACTCTGCAGTGTGTGGGCAGAATCGTCACGTGGAAGACACCTGGACTGCTGCCAGGTCTGGGGGCACCAGACTGCTCCGCTCGGTTATCAGGCACGAGCAGGAGGCAGGATCAGCGACACCTTCCACAGCTCCTCCGCTGTCTCCTGCAGGGCCACGCCTATCTGGAAGTACTCTGTGAAGCCTTTATTTTGCCCTGAAGTTATTCTCCTGTTATAAGTCTATTTCCCAGCGTGAGAAAACCGTGAGCCCCCAAAGGCCACGGCCTGTGAGCAGCTCCAGCCCTCCGCAACCCCTACCCCGCCGGCCCCTCCTCTGCGGGAGAGAGCAAGCTTCATCCCTTACCTTCTAGTTACAAATGATGGCGCTTAATTTCAGACTGCTGATTATTACTTATGTAAACCTGTTTTCCTTGTTCAATCGCTGTTTTTCTATCTTTGAGAAATTGGCTGTCTTGGCATGGGATAAAAACCACAGTAATTTTTTCATTAAAATTAATGAAAATATTTCTTCCTTCAATGGCTTTTCATTTAGGGGCAGGGTTCTCAGGAATTAATGGAAGTCCTTTAATTCAGGGTAGGTGCGCTCATGCTGGCCTTCCCGAGCTCTGCCTCCACCTCTTCCCGGAGCTCGTGACCAAGGGCTCCATGCCTGCCTTTGGGAAGGCAGGTACTGTCTCCAGGGGCTCCTTAGGTCCTCACATTTACCCCTGATGTCTCAAGGGTGACATCCCACCGAGTCATCCCACCTCGCCCACCCCACAGGGCCTCCCGTGGAGAAGCAAGTGGGCAGGGTGGGATGAGCTCTCTCTGGCCCAGTCCACCCTCGGGGGGTCTCCAAGATGGCACTGCATTGCCACAACCCCATGCAGGACACTGGACCCACGGCCTGTCCTGCTCGTAGGCAGCCGCGGGGCATTCTGAGCAGTCCCACCCTGCCTGCCTCAGGATTGGAGACCACAGAGAGAGTCAAACCAGCCTGTGTTTAGGACGAGGCCCTGGCAGCTGGGATGTGAGTGGGCGAGGAGAGGGCAGGCCTGCAGGTTGGGAGAGACTGAGGGTGCTCATGTGAGTTACGGCAGCGGTGGCAGGATGGAAGGAAGTGAAGGACAGCGGGACTGCAGGGGTGGTCCTGAGGGGACTAGGCTGGGCGGAGGGGTCGAGCACCATGAACCGGGCAGCAGGCTACAGGGGCAGGGGATGGGTTTGGCTTTGGATGTGTGGCACGCGGCAGGTGGGGTGTGTGGGCTGTCCGAGCAGACACGTCCAAGGGGGCAGCTGGACATAGCTGCAGAGTCCAGAGGGAGGTCTGGGCAGAGACAGAGGGGACCTGGGAGCCAGGGCAAACCGAAGCGATGGGAATAGAGCCAACAATGCGGGGCTCACTGGAAAGGACAGGACTATTCTACATGTTCTAATATTTTCCTTTCACTAACTTATTCCTTTGGGATTTAAATGTGTCTTCATCCAAGAGTTCCTTTTATTTAAATTCAATGTCCATGAGGAATGACATCCTAAGCCCTTGTGTTAATCAAGTTGTAAGTCATAAAAACTGTACTCGCACTAAATGAAGAAAAATAAAAAGAGGGGTGGGTTTATTGGCTGCAGTCAATGAAAAACCTGAGCTTCAGGTACACGGCTGGATCTGGGTGCTCAAGCGTTGTCTTCAGGATGGCCTTGATGCCCTTCTGGGCTGGCTCCACTCACAGGTGTCTGGGATGGCCCCTGACTGCCCAGGTGTTTGTCTACTAGCTGGAAAAAGAGGGCACCTCTCCCACACCCTGATGCTGATGGATTTGTATGGCTAAGGTCAGGTGTCCACCTGGAGCCAGGCGTGAGGGCAGCCCCACTCAGTCCCGTGGACTAGGAATAAGAGGAGGTCTCCGAGTACAAACTGGGGAGCTGGGGTGCCGCTGAGATCTGGACTTGGGGCCTCACAAGGCTGATAAGAAAAAAGAGCCAGGTCCCGAGGGCTGATAGAACAGAGCAGCTGTGCCGTCCCTGGGCTCCTTTACCCTGGACTGCTACAGGAGAGAGAGATGTGCTTTTATCTTGTTTAATTCGTTGATGGTTTGTTTCTCTGTTACATCCAGTCAAACCTAATCCTGTTGAATTCACGCTGTAACCCTGGGCACAATAAGAAGGCCCTGGGGGCAGCGGGGCAGGGGCTTTACTGAGAAGCCGGAGTGGCACTCCAGAGCCCAGAGCCGTGCCCCAAGGCTCAGCTTCCCCCACCTGCCCACCTCCCCCAACACATATGCTCAGCCACCTCCTGTGGCTGGAGGGGACCCCAGAAAGCATCACTCCCTTGGCAAACAGTCACTGTGCACCTACTCCGTCATGCCTTGGGGACACAGAAATAATAGGCCGTGGCCCCTCCAGAAGTCCTCAGTGTGATGGCAGGCAGGGAGGGCCACAGTATACAGTGTACGGTGGGAAAGTCGGACAGTTGAGTCTTCAAGGATGAGCAGGATTCTGCCAGACAGAAAAGAGTGCCCCAGGCTGGGGGAAGAGCAGCATTCGGGGAGCACGGGAAACAGGGCTGGGAGGGCCGTGAGTCCCCCATGCCCACGGAAGACGCTTGGCTCCTGCTCTGCGGCAATGGAGCCGCCAGCGGTTCTCCAGAAGGGAAGCTAGGTCGGATTTGATCCCAGTTTGGGAGATGAGGAAATCGGAGTCTAAAGACAGGAAGCGACTGGCCTGGGGTCCACTTTGTCACTTATCAGAGGTTCCCAGGACACATGAGCAGGGGCGCGCAGGGCTCTCCTGCTGCCGGCTGGCCTCTCCATGCCCTCAAGGGGAGGGGCCTCTCCTCCGTCCCTCCTCCAGGTGCCCACCCAGCCTGGGTGGAAACATGCGGTAACGTCCCCACCTTGCCGGGGCTAAAAGAGGTCACCAGAGAAACCAGAGCTAGGAGGGAAGTGGCAGGCTCTGGGGACTGGGCCACCTGGGCAAGGGCCTGCCCCAGGGCCAGCATTGGTTCCCACTCTGCTTGGGTGTCAGGGTAAGAGGGACAAGCTGTGGAACCGGCTCTGTCAGCTCCTCCTTGGTGGCAGACCCTGGCCCAGGACACGAGGGCAAATAAACCCAGCCTCCGCCCTCAGGGAGCTCACAGCCCAGGACAAGGCGATGTACAGACCATGCAGACAGAAGGAGCTCAGCTGCCACAGCAGTTTCTCTGTGCAAATACGGTCACATAAACCGTTAACGCCTCCGCTTGGTACCTGAAAGCCGCATCTGCTCCCGGGGTCCCTCGGCGGCTTCTCACAGTCCCTGAGCCATCTGCCCTCGCCTCTCTCCCCATGAGGTCCAAACCCGATCTAAGGCTGAAGAGGGGACAGACCCCATCCCGTTGCTACTGCTGTCCCCACCGCTGTCCCCATTTTCCCCTCCTCACAGAGAAACCCCAGGAGGCCTTACAGGACGGACGGGAGGCATTGGGGCAGGCGGCAGGCACCGATGGAGCAGCTGGGCGGCCAGCAAAGGCCCAGCGGTGTGGCTGCAGCTGGGTGTGTCCCGGGAGAGAACTGTGGAGTGGCAGAGCCTGCTCCAGGTTACAGGGACTGAAATGCAGGACCAAGACATTGATGATAGGGAGCCATTGACTATTCTTTGGGACAAGGGTCCTGGGCCCTCAGACTGGCCCCCAGCAGGCCAGAGCTGCCCGCCACAGCTGCTCCAGCCCTAGGCGGCACCTGCAGCCCAGACTCTGCCTGGCGCAAAGCTCTCCTGGCTGTCCTGTCTCCAACCCAGTGACGGCTTGTCCAGGGCTGCAAAAGTGTGGGTGGGGACGGCACTTCACCCACAGACAAGGACAGGGAGCTTCAGCGCCCTAGCAGAGGGGGTGGGGCGCTCAGGTGGGCGTGAGTTTGCATGGATGGCAGAGCCTTCCCTCCCTCCCCGCCCTGCATCCTAAGGAGACAGTCCTTGCCCCTTTGCCCCCACAGCACCCTGTAGAGGCCCCTGTCATTGCTCTCACTAAGGTCTGTCTCCCCCGAAGGACTGCAGTTTCCTGGAGGGCAGTGAGTGACAGGTTATTGTCACACCCCCAGAGAGTGCAGCACCTGGCACATAGTAGGTGTGCGTGTGTGCAATGCCGGTGTGGTCCGGCCCGCATCTTCCTTCACCCGGGGAAGTTCCTAACAGGCAGGAAGGGGCGCCTGGTTTCCTTTGCTGCTCATTTGCATGACAGGTGTTGGCAGTTTATCTAACTGCGATAATGGAGGGATGGGGACAATAATTCCTTCTCACTTTATTGAATCCACCAACCCTTCACAGCCTCGGGGCCCTGAGAGGGGGTGATTAAAAGACACTTCAGCACGCTGGTTGTTGTCAATTAACAGACTCCAATATAAACAGTTAATAGAGCAGCAGTGGGAGGCAAAGGGGAGGGCCCAACCCCAGCCCGAGGCGCTCCACCAGCCCCTGGGCCACAGGGCCAGCGCGCAGACGGCCTGCCGGGGAGCAGTTGTGGGTGATGGATGTCTGAAGCGGGACAGAGATGCGGGGAGGAGAACGGGCTGCAAGTCCACCCCGCTGAAGCCAAGGAGGACACACCGGGGAGGGTGAGGAGCTGCCCACGGCCCCAGGGACCACCTGGACAGTGCTTTTTGGACATAGGACATACGGTCCATGCCTGCCTCAAGGCCATGCCTTCCCCTGCAGGAAATGTGTCACGGCACGGGCAACTTTCAGGGTGTGAGCTTCCAAAAGTGCCCTCTGAGCCCACGAGGGCCAGGTGTCCCACAGCGGATCTCATGGACTCCTCAAACTGACCTTGGGCAGGTATGATTACAGGTGGGAAAACACACCTCGAGGGGCTAAGGAACGTGCTTAAATAGCCAAAATCGCTCTCTAAGCGGCTGGTGGTACTGCCTGGACTTGACTCGCATCTGGGCACTGAAGGCCATACACGCTGCAGGCCAAGGGTCCCCAAATCTGTGCTGTGAAGGGCGGGACAGCCATGGTTAAGCTTTGCCCACCCCACGGCCTGCATCGTAACCAGCCAACCTGCCGACAAGGCGCACACACAGCGTGGACAATACGTAAACGAGCGTGTGGCTGTGTCCCAAGAAAGCTCTTGTCACCGATGCTGAAATTTGCATTTCATATAATTTCATGTGACAAAATATTATCTTATTTTGATTCTTTTTCACTCATTTAAAAATGCAAAATGCACTCTTAGCTCAAGGACTATACGGAAACAGGTGGTGGCCAGATTTGACCCATGAGCCGCAGTTTGCCAGTCTCTGATCTAGGCTTTAGGATGCTGGGCACCCCGGGCACTCTGAGGGAACTTTCCTGGGAGATGACTCCTCAGGAGAGTGAGGACAGGGAATTGGAAGTCCCCCATCCAGCTCTGCTGGTGGGCAGGGTGGGAGGACAAAAAATCAGTGCTAGACCCTGTTTCACCGGAGAACCAAACAGCCACAAAGCCCGGCCCCAACGGGCCAGAGTGCCAGGCGGAGAGGCAGGCGCGGGCGGAGGTGAGTGCAGAGGAACAGACAGGCGGGGTCGGCGGGCTGTCCCACTGGCCGTGGTGGGGGACAGGGCACCGGCCATCCAAAACAGCGCGAAGCCTTGGCGTGTGGACCTGGGCTGGTTCCCTGCTCTTACTCGGGATGGCGCCTGTGCTGCTGTTCCAGCACTTCAGGGCAAATGAAAGAACGGACTCAGGGGAGATGGGACGTCTTTCTCTCCTTACCCCCATTCACCTCTTTCACTCAATCAACAAACATTTTTTAAGCACCTACTAAAAGTGGCTTATTTTTCAGTTTGAGACAAAGCCTCCCAGGCTTGCAGCTGTCTTTGGAAATGTCCGGGGGGAGAGGAAGTGTGGTGGTTGGGGTTGCCAAGGACGTTCCTGAGCCCCCTGGAAAGTGAGAGTAACTGGAGGACATCCTGTGTCAAAAGAGCAGGGACGTCCTCTCCTGAGGGAATTCCTGCGTGTTGGCAAAGCAAGTAATTTAGCAAAGCTAATACTGTGTTAGGGGCAGCAGGAAGGTTTCCTGGCGGGCTTCGTGTAAAAGGCGGTACCGGTTGGTGAGAAAGAGCGCAGTAGCTTTAGAAGGCTGAGAAGTGAGCTTGCGTCCGCTCCCTGCTGGAGCCTCCATAGCTGTCCCTGCCTCCTCCTGCCTCCGCCTCTGCAGGGCACCCCTCAGGCCAGGGGCAGGTAGCAGACCAGAGCTCCAGGGTCATGTCGTGAGCAGCGGGGACCAGCCACCCAGACCAGGGCCGATTCCGGGTCAGGGAGCAGGGCGTGAGCCTTGCCTTTCCTCGCCCTCACCTGCAACCCATCAGCAATCCTCTGCCTCACCTTTAGCTGTGGCTGCGGTGGTTCGGAGCTGCCTTTCCAGTGACGGGTGATGTTGAGTGTCATTTCACGTACCTGTTGGTCATTTGTGTGTCTTCTTTTAAGAAATGCGTATTCAGGTCTTTTGCCCAGCAAAACCGCAGTGAGATAATACCTCACCCCTGTTAGAACGGCTGTGATCAAAAGGACAAGAGACAGCAGGTGCTGGGAGGAGGTGCAGAAAAGGGAAACTTGCCCACAGTCAGGGGTGCAAATCAGCGCCGCCATCCCGGAGAACAGGATGGAGCTTCCTCAAAATGTTAAAAACGAACTGTCAGGGTCCAGCAATCCCACTGCTGGGCACGTATCCAAAGGAGGTAAAATCGGTATGTCAAAGAGACACCCGCACTCGCGAGCTCACCGCGGCACTGCTCACAACAGCCACGACGCGGACTCGCCTCGGCGTCCTGCAACAGAGTGGGCTCGGCAAACGTGGCTCGTGGGCGCAATGGAGCACTGTCTGGCCACAGAGAAGAGCGAAACCCTGTCACCGCAACAGCGTGGATGGACCCGGAAGCGTCACGTCAGTGGGATAAGGCGGCACAGAGGACAAGGCCCACGTGGCCTCACCCCCACGCGGGCCCGAAAGCCGTTCCCGCAGAGGCGGAGCGTGGGATGGGGTTTCAGAGGCGGGTTGGCGGGGCAGGGGCGAGGGTGGTCAAAGGACACATAACCACAGTTAGATGAGAGGGGGACATCTAGAACAGGAAAGTATATAAAGACAGAAAGTAGGTTAGTGACCGCCTGGGGCTGGGGTGGGAGGAAAGGGGAGGAGAAATTGGGAGTGACTCCTAGTGGTTGTGGAGTTTCCTTCCTGGGCGACAAACACACTCTAAAATTGGCTGTGGGTAGTTGCTCAACTCGGTGAACTTACTAAAAACTATTGAATTGAATACTCTAAATGGAAGAATTATATGATATGTGAATTATAACTCAAAAAAGCCATTTTTAAAATGTGCCCCAAATCTGACTGCTGCCATCCTGGCTGGAGCCTGGAGGAATGCAACACAGTCACCCCTCCCTGGCCCCCCTGCCCCCACTTCTGCCCTACGGCTGCCCCCCAGAAAGGGACCCTCCAGGACCATCAATCAGACCTGTCCCTCCTCTGGTCTCCATGGTCCCGAGGCTGCCTGTCATCCCTAGAATGCACCCAAAACTTTAGCATGGCCGGACAGTCTGCAAACTCACTGCCCCCCCCCACTCACGCCCACCTGCCACACCGGCCCCCTCGCCTTCCCTCCACTGGCTACTCTTCCCTTCCTCCCCTCCTGCTCCTTCCCTGACCTCCTCCTCATTGGCCTTCCCCAAATTTACACCCCCAGTAGTAGCACTGGGGGTCTATGGGTCCCCAAAAATCCCCAGACAGAATCTGGGGGGGTCTGGGAATGTGAATGGGGAAAAAATCACATCTTTATTTTCACTCCTCTTTAGTTGAACTTTAGCACTTCTTCTCATTATGCATGTTAGCAACAAACCACAGTGGCAGTCACAGAACCTGTGATTTTTCACCCATAGAAAATGCAGATAGTTTCAAATCACATTATAATTGCAGCAGAAAACTTGAAATATCACTTATGCTCAACCCTACTACAGGATGATGGTAGTTTTATTAGACCCACTGCTCAATCTTATTATTTAGTACATTAATAAAAAGCACACATTTTGCTTCATCACAATTTTTTCTTAATATTTTGATAACTGCATTTTAATATAATTGGTTTCCTTTGAATATTGTCTATATTATTTTGCACATTTAAAAATGTTACTCCAAGAAGGTGTCCATAGGTTTCCTCAGACGCCAGAGGGGTCCATGGCACAGCAACAGTGAGCGTGCCTGTTCTAGAACGTAAACTGTGAGGGGGGGCCCACACGAAGGAGGAGCTGGAGAAGGAGGTTCGAGGAAGGCAGGAGGGAGGAGCCATGCAGAGGGAACACGGCTCAGGGGTGAGAGCAGAGCCTGAGTCCAGCCACCCCGGGCTTGAACCCAGTTCTTCCACATCATGCTCAATGTGGAGCCTTGGGCGCCTCCTGTAACCTCCCAGAGCCTCAGTTTCTTTATCTGTAAGATGGACACAATCATACCTGCCTCATTCAGTTATTGTGAAGATAAAAAGTATGCTTGGTTCATGGCCTGAGGCACAGCGGGTGCTTGATAAATTACACATCTTTTGGCCAAAGTCATGGGCTTTTGCCCATGGTCTGGCCCTCAGCTCTCCCTCCGCAGCGTCTGGGAATTCAAAGGCCCCACCCACTCTGCGCAAGCTGGCCAGGGCTGCGCCACAGGCAGGGTCTGGGACAAGCCATTGGGAAGGGGGACCTGAGGGCCTGGGGCACACCTGGCCCCATGTCCATGGTCCAGCCAGCTGCCCTGCCGCTGAGTTTCCCTGTTTCTGCCCTGAGCCCCATCCTGTTAGGTCCACAGCCAAGAGGGAGACACACGAAGCCTTGGGTGTAGCAAAATGCAGTTTATTTGTGCAGAGGGTAGAGGCCGAAAAGAGCGTCCACCCCGAGGGAGGGGAGAGCCTTGGGTTTATAGAGGGTTTTTCCAGGAGGACTGAGCAACCTGGCCAGTACAGCCGCAGTAATAAAGTCTTTTCAAACAACTGGTGTCTAGGACCCCTGCGCTGGTCACACCCTGCAGAGATAGGGAGGGGCAGCTTCATCCTCATCAGGAGGAAGTAGGAAAGCAAGTTACCCTCTCCCACCCCCTTCCCTCATCTCCCTGGGGTCTGGCGAAGGCTCCTGCCTAATCACCCCTAGGAAGGGGAGAACAGTGGGTTTATGGGAGGTTTGGATGGAAGTTTGGGGAGGGCGAATTTTTTCTGAATAGAAATCAGTTCAGCAACCGTCTGTGGCTGGAGTTAGCTTTACAGCCTCCGGACTCTGCGGGCTCCTGCGGCTGCTGTGTCCAGGCCTTGTGATCGCTGTCTAAGTTTGCCATCAACCGCATTCCGTCCCATACATACTCTCCGGGCTCCCACGCTGAGGAGGCCTAGTGCATCCCAGGGCCGGTCTGCCCGCCCTCCTGCTCAGGGAGTCCTGGGCTGGTGTCTAGCATCCCCGGCACCTCTTGCCGGAGACCCTGCCTCCCAGCCTTTTGCCCACCACGACACACTCAGAAAATGACAATCGTGTGTCACAGAGGACCACGAAGCCAGAGGCGACCAGCCTGGCCAGCACGCTGAGGACAGAAGATGCACCTCTCGGCAGCCTCCTTGTTCCCACCGGCGAGAATGCTCCCGCCCCGGGGCCCTGGAGGGGATGCAGTGCATCCAATACCCACGTGGCCCGCCACCGCCACTTCCTCTCATGTCGGGGAGTCCCAGCCTTCTCCGTGGCCTGCCAGGGGCTGCAGTGGGGGAAAGCGCCTGGCTCTGGAGCCTGTTTCCTCACCTGTAAGTATGACAGTACCCTGGCTTCCTCAGGCAGGCCGTGAGGACAGAGTGCCGTGAGGACAGAGTGTCGTCGTGTGTCCCCGGGCGGAGCAGGCTCGCTGCGACTGGGGCCCCGTGAGGACTGGTGGCCCTGCCCGGCTCTGCCTAGGCTCCCGGCCTGCTGGGAAGAGAAACGCCTGTTGTCCACCCAGCCAGGGCCCACCCCCTGGACCTCAGGGGACACAGCCCACGTTTCCACCGCCTCACAGCTCCCAGGGCAGCAGCTCATCGGCCGGCCCCTGCTCCGTAGGGCGCTGAGACAGATGTTACCACGCCCATTTCACAGATTGAGAATGCGACTCTCCAAGAGGTGAGGTGACAGCGCCAGGCCTTTCGCGGTGTGCCGGGCTGCAGTCCTTTGTGCCGGACCGAGCAACACAGCGCAGTGTCCGCTTAAGCAGACTCACGTCAAGTCAGGAGTTCCACTCGGGCCATATTTCTATGCCCAGTGAGGGGGGCCACGTGAATTTGGGGTCGAGTGCTCTGCAGGGATGCCAGCCTTCGTCCACTGAGTCCCCACCAAGGGCCAGGCGTGCGATTCTGTGACTTGCTGATCCCCAGGCTGAGGACAGGCACAGTCGTCCCATGCAGAGATGAGGAGCCTGGGCCAGGCATGTGGGCGCCAGGAGCAGAGCTAGGTCCTTGTGGCGGGGAAGGGCGTGGGAGAAGGGAGCAGGGACAGAGAGGAGGCGTGAGAGTAAAGAGCGCTGCCTTGAAGAATCGCAGGTTTGGAGGCTGGGGGGAGACGAGGGTGGGGCTGGATCAGAGACAGAGCTGTAGCCAGGGAGAGCAGGCAACAGCCACAGGGGGCCACGCAGTAAACCCAAGTGCTGGGCAAGAAGTGTCGGTAGAGGAGGAAGGAAGCTGGCAGCCGGGAGCTCAGGTGGCTGCAGTGTGCACATCTGCGCCTCCGGAGCAAAGCCAGGTGAGGAGGGGCTCCCAGGGACCAGGATGGTGCTGGGCCGTGGCCCCCACCCACTCACTGTCCCTGCCCCACCGGGACCGTCCTCCATGCATCTCTTGACTCACATGGAGTCCAGAAAAGGACCCTGCAACAATCAGATGTGGTGGGTGCAGGGGAGCTGCCGCCCAGGCCTGAGCTTCTCCGGGCTGTTTGCTGGGGTTGGGTGGCTGGGAGAGTACAGGGCTTATACATGTGTGTGCACATGTGTATTAAGTGTGTGGGGTATGTGCGTAAGCACATGTGTGCTCGTGCACGAGCCTGTACTGTGTGCACGTGTGTGTCTTGTGTATGCATGTGTATGTGTTGCATGTGTGCAAATGCAAGTAAAGTGTGTGGGTGCACACCTGTGTGTGTGTATCTGTGTGTGTGTCTGTGTGTGTGTGCCTGTGTGTGTGTGTGTCTGTGTGTGTGTGTCTGTGTCTGTGTGTGTGTGTCTGTGTCTGTGTGTGTGTCTGTGTGTGTGCCTGTGTGTGTGTGTCTGTGTGTGTGTCTGTGTGTGTGTGTCTGTGTCTGTGTGTGTGTGTTTGTGTGTGTGTATCTGTGTGTGTGTGCCTGTGTCTATGTGTGTGTATCTGTGTGTGTGCCTGTGTGTGTCTGTGTGTGTGTGTCTGTGTGCGTGTGTGTGTGTGTGTGTGTGTGTTTGCTGGACAGCTCTGCAGGGAGAAATTAGATCAAGTAGTGGGGAGCTCCCCACTGCTGCCCTGGCCCCACTGGGGCTGGCTGGTGCCAGGATACACAGAGAACAAAAGCCCTGGGGATCCTCCTCTCCCAAAGGTGCCACCACCAGCAGGGGAGGAAGGGAGGACGCAATACCTTATTTAAATGCAAATGACTGAAATACAACTTTCTTTATTAAAATGCAAATTGCCCTTCAGTCTCTGACACCTCCTGAGTGCCAAAGCCACAGAACACAACCAGGGAGCAGAGCTGAAGGTCCCCCATGCACCCAGGGTGGCGAGAGGCCCGTTTCCTGGGTGTATAGAGCAATGGGGCAGAGGATGGGCCCCAGGTGGGCGTGGCACTCTGGACCAGGTGCCTGTCCTGCCTCCAGGGCTCCCGGGAGAAGGAAGCAGCGCTGATGCAGGAGATGGCGTGGGAAGTCTGGGCTGTCACCCCCACCGAGGACCAGACTAGAGCTTCACAGGTCATCACCTGCCAGCTCTCTGCCTGACGGGGTCAACACGCCTCACAGTTTCCTGATGACACGGGGCTCCCAGGTCAGCCTGGAGCCTTCAGGTGGGGGAGGACAAAAACTGTTCGTGAGGTTGCCAACATCACTATACCAGGACCTGACAGAGCACTGGGGTTAACCTAAAGCCGCCCCCAGTTCCAAGATCAGGCCCCAAGGTAGGCCTTACTTCCTCAGCCAGGGCCCTCAGGAGCAGGGCTGCCAGGAGACCGGGTACAGCGGTGCAGGTCATGGCGGTGAGCAGGGGCTACAATCGGGCCTATGCCCTGCTCCCCAAGCTGGGTGACCTGGCAAGGGGTCAAGTCCTCTGGAAAGAAGGGTGTCTTTCTTTCTTCACACAAAGACACACTTGACTTACGCATTTTTCTAATTCATCCACCCACAGAGGGCGCATTTTCCTAATTTGCACAAAGACATTGTTGAGGCTGGGGGCCCCTTAGACCCCTGACTCCTCTTTCTTCTGCTTCACCCCTCCCTCTTAGACCTTACCTCTTTGCTCCTTGGTCCCCTAGGTCTCAACACTGTTTCCTCCACCCCTTCCTTTCTCCCTGTCTTCCAGCCATTATCCTGCCCCTATCTGCACCCCTTCCTCTGTGGATCCTTCTGGCTTGTCCCCCTAGAATCAGCGGGCGCTGGGTCCTTACCCACTAAGGTCCAAGGCAGGTACAGGCAGCACAGGAAGGCTGGGCCAGGCCCCTGCTGGCTCGGGGCGGTGCTGGCACGTGCAGAGCGCCCAGGGCGTGGGGGGAGGTCCCCGCTCCTTCCATCTGCCAAGCTCCTAATATAGGCAGCAGCAGCGGAGGGGGCGAGGCAGCCTGGAAGCAGAAGGCAGCTTGGAGCTGGAGGGTGACAGGCCTGCTTCCTCCATATAAATAGTCCCGTCTGTCGCCCCGGGGGTGGTGGCTTCCTGGGGCACTTCTGATGTCATCAGCTTCCCAGGAGAGCTTTGCCAGTGCCCGGTGGGGGCCCGAGATGCAGGCCAAGCAGGCTGACGCACTGGGGGCCACCCCGACGCGCCGTCTCCCGGCCATCCTCCTGCCGCCTGGACTCGCACAGATACCCACACCCCAGGCTGTGTAGCCTGGCCTTGAGCCCCTCTGAGTTACCCACAAAGGGACCCTTCTTGGACACCACCCACACACCACCCAGGCACCGTCCTATCTAGAGGAGATGCGAACCTCGTGTAGCTCCCACCTCTCCACGGAGACGGGCCCTTGTGTGAGCAGTGATGGCGTTTTGGAGAGTGACGGGCACGGCTTCTGGCTCTTGCCACACTGGCCTGCGCCCTCAGCCCGGCCCTGTCTGGATGCCGGGACTAGCCTGCGCCCTCCAGGAGCAGAGTGCCAGCCTTGCCCCTCACAGCCAGCCCGGCACCCTGCCCCGCTGCCGGCGCGGCCTGGTGTTTCTGAGCCAGGCTGTGGGCTCCTCAAGGAGGCAGAGGACGCAGAGCTGCCGCAGGGCTGGGGCTGTGTCTCCCCCCACAGGCTGGGCACTCCCCGGGGACTCTGCCCTTGTCACCTCCCTCAGAGGGAGCTCAAAACGGGACCTGCATTGTGGGAAGGACACATGCAACCGTCCCTGTCACTCGCTGCCTCCGCTTCCAGCTCTGCTGGAAGCGCCCCTCCTGCCAGCCTGCCGCAGGGTGCGGGGCGTGGGGCGCGGGCGCTGGACAGTGGACCTGGGGCGGCCCAGTGCTGCCGCGTCCCCGCCACCCTCTGCACTCAGCGCCCACCCACTCGACTTCAGGCGCCGCAGTCTCAGAGTGCCGTGGCGGGAGCCCGCACTGCCTCCCACGCGCCACCAGCTGGAGCTGCAGGGAGGGTGGCCGTGGGCCTGTTCTGGCGTCTCCCGGCACTGCCCGACCGAGCTCCACTGCATCGCCTTCCCTCCGGCCCCCTCTGCGTTCCTGCCGTCACCTACCAATCAACGCGCATCCCGCCGGCTTGGGATCCTCACCTCAAGGCCTGCCTGGGGAGCCCAGCCGAGACTGCGCAGCTGGGAGCTAGCTCTCTGCGGGACCGGGTGGCGGGGCGGACCTGGGGAGGGAGGTCTTCCTTCGGCCACGCTGAGGCTCCAGGGCAGGGCTTGCAGGACACACTTCGATATCAGGCTCTGCAGACCCTTTGCTGCCTGCGGTGCTGCCACAGGGGCCGCCTCCTCTCATGTTCTTGGTCCACAAGTCAGCGTCCTCTCATCAGTCCTTCTAAAACAGGCTGTGGCAGCATGTGGGTGACAGCAAAATCACGCCCAGTTCTTGGGGAGGTGGGGTCAGAAGATAACTAGAAGATTACTAACATGCACTGGGTGTTTACTGTGCACTCTTTCGTTTACTCTCATAACAGCCCTGTACACAGGGCTGCCACGTACAGTCAAGCAGGCTGTTTACTGCACAAGGCTCATCTGGCCAACAGGACAGCCCATGTTGTTCTTTGTAGCAAGCCAGCACATATCTGTGCCCTCGAGGGGACGGGCTTTCTTTACATAAAGGCACAGTACTTGCCAGCCACAGCCCTGCTTATGACCCACATTATTGTCCACATTTTAGTGTAGAAACTGAGGAACAGAAAGCTTAAGTAATTTGCCCAGGATTTCTCAGCACTTAGGAGTTGAGCTGACCTCTGAATCTTATAGCTCTGGCTTCAGACGGCATTCTTAACCGCACTGCCTCACACTGCTGCGGCAGGGCTGAGCCAGTCAGGAGAGCTGGAAGCCTGGGGCCAGTGAGTCCTAGACACAGGGGACTCCAGAGAAGCAGGGGAAGACAGTCACCTCCCCTCAGCTGACCAGGGGTCTGGGGCCCCAAGCCTGAGCTGCCTGCCCCAGGAGGATGCAGCTGCAGCTGGGGGGAGGGAGACAGGCTCTGTGACCCTGAGCAAGTCACCTGGGCTCACGAAGCCTCAGTTTCCCCACCTGTAAAATGGATTCAACAGGCCTGCCTCACTGGTCAGGATTAAAGCAGCTGTGTGAAGGTTTCAAAGGCAAGGAGGTGTTCTGGAGTGCCTAAAAATCACACCCGGAATTGCCTGAGTCAAAGCTTAATCCATGCTTGTCATCCACTTAACACAGCTACCATTTCCCTGGTCCGGCCGCGGAGACCCCTGCCTTTCCTGCGTGGGAGCCAGTCCTTCCGCGGGCTGCGGCCTTCTCCAGACGGAACCTCGCGGCGCGAACGCCAGGGCGCTCCCTGCTAATGACTCAGCCTCCGTAACGAGTCCAAACATCTGGCTGACAAAGGGCACGGGCGCTCCCGAAGCAGCTCCTTCTGCACAAATATGTTCTTAATATTCAATTAGTATTTATCCACCACGAGCAACAATTACGCCATTGACTCTCAATGAAGTGCCTGGTTAATTAATTAACACGGTCTTTAACATGCTGGCAGTGTTTCTCCAAGAGCGCCATAGTTAAAATAATAGTGCGGTGACGCCGGGATGAGCCGGGGCTGGCGGGGGTGTCCGGGTTTCCCAGGCTCCAGTTGTGATTCTGGAGCGAGCACATGCCACACAAGCCATCTTCTGGAGTAAAAAACTACCCTGGGATTTGGGGCAAGTCCCTCCAGCAGGTTTCCTGCTCAGTAGGGACCGAGCCAGCTGATAGCCAAGGTCTCTTCGAGTCCCACATGCATGGGTCCTGTAAGTGACATTCGTGTCTGCACCCCCCACCACAAGCTGCTGCACCTCCCTCCCCCGGACTCGGTCAGTAAGCGCCCCTCTCCCCTCGCCTGCCCTTCTCAGCCTCATTTCCCCTCCTGCTCCTTCCTGCAGTGTCCCCAGCTCCCTCCGACTCCTGCTTCTGTGTCTGCTCTCACCCTCTCCCTGGCTCCCCCAGCCCTTCATTCGCAGCCTGCAGGTCCTGGCTGTCCCCTTCTCATCTGCCCCATTCAGAGCCTGCCAAGGGCACAGGGTGTGCACAGCCGAGCTGCCTGGGGCCACCCCGGCAAGTCCACTTCCTAGCCATGCGACCCTGGGCAAGCAAGTCACCTCCCCGCCCCCCATGCCTCAATTCCCGCTCCAGAACAGGGCTGGCCCTGTGGGAAAGAATCGCAGCCTCCGCCTGCGGTCGCCGCGGCTAAACGTGACAGACCCGCGGCGGCATGGCTCAAACTCAGTAGCGGCTGACTCCCCACTCACGGGGCAGCCCGGGGCAGCCTATGCCAGCATGCTGCCCCCCCACACAGTCACCAAAGGGCCCGGGGGGGGGTGGCTGCGGCCTTCAGGCCACATGTGACCTCCTAGGTCCTGACGTGTGGCCTTTTGACTGAATCCAAATTTTACAGAACACATCCTAGATTTGTTTTAAAAATACAAGTATAAAATACAAACAGAATGCATTAATATTTAATAAAAATGAAAGGATTTTATTAAAATAGAAGGCAAGTTCGACGTGCTCCACTTCTCTGGGGACCCTGCCATGGTCCTCACGGTCCCCACTGGGTCTGCACAGCCAGCGTCCTGCTTGGGAAGGGTGAGGAGCAAACCCAGCCACTTTCTGAAAGCCCGGGCTCGAGGGGACCGCATTGTCCCCACCCAGCCTCCACTGGAGACAAGGGGGGGACACAGACACACCCAGCTGCAAAGGAGGCCAGGAGATGTGGCCGAGTCTGTGCCCAGGAGTAGGAGAGAGGGACATCAATGGATGGAGCAACCTCTGCCACGTGCCCTCGGAGGGGCCTTAGGAAGACCAGAGAGCTAACAAATATAGGACTTGGGCGCCTGGCAAGTGGCAACGTCATCTAAGCCATTGCTACCCTAATCTGCGTGCCCACGCCGGGCTCTGTGCATACCAAGGTTAATGAGCAAGGACCCCGCCGAGGAGGGCGGCAGAGGAGACAGGTGTATGACCCGCCTACCATAACCCCACAGGCACGATGCCATGGGACAGGTGGGGGCGTGAGGGGCCGGGAGGGGACTGCGGGCTGAGTCTTGAGCAACAGTGTCAGCTGACCAGGTGGGGGCGCCTCCAGGGCCTGGCTGTGCAGGGCCTGGCAAGGAATCCAGTGTGGCCACAGCCTGGCCTGTGCTGCAGCCAAATTGCTCTAATTAAATCTCCCGGATGTGCCGTCACTTGCCCATGGAGGGAAAGCAGCCATTTTTGACTCTGTTAAATATTTATTTGAGTCCCCCTGATTGTTTCCAAATGTCGGGAAGCAAAAGGGTTTGGCCCTTTGAGAAGCTGGGCTGCGACAGAAACTGCTGGCTGCCCACCTGACAGACGAGGTCCCTTTGTTTGGAGGGGCAGGCTCAGAGAGGGCCACACGTTATTATCAAGCCAATCATGGCAAGCCCATTGCTCCCCTTTGCCAGTGATTGGTTTAAAGGTGTCCATATGACCCAATTTGGGCCAATAAATCATAAAAAGAAGTCTGCTGGAAGGATTCTGGGAGAGACTTTACTCCTTAAAAGATAAAAAGAGTGCCATATGCTAGGAAAGGAGCCCTCTTTTCCTGCTTTTGGATATTGTGGTGTGAGCCAGTGATGTGGCAGCCACTTTGTGACCATGAGGGAAAACATGGCTGACATGCTGAGAATAGCAAAGTGGAGCAAGGAGCAAAAATGAGGCTCAAGATAATGTACTGAGATGCTGGACTTACCCTGGAGAAACCCAACCTCTTGACGTCTTGTTAAGCAAGCCTGTGACCCTAAACAAACTATTTCAACTTCCTCCTCTGTAAAATGAATAATAGCACTCACCTCATAGCACTCATAGGGTTGTTATGAGAATAAAAGGGAGTTATTTGTAATACTCTTAGAAATATGCCTACACATATATCTGGCAATGTTGGCATTAAATAAATGGAAAAAATAATAAAAACCTCCCTTTGCTTTTCTGTCACTTGTAGCCAAAAGCATCCTGGCTGATATTCAGGTGGCAAAGAATGAGCATCTTCAGCAGGTGCAGGGTTGAAAGGCAGAAAGGAGCCTGGACCAGGGCTGGGGGGGATGTGAAGACCCTGGAAGGAGCTGGAGGCTTCGGGAGGACGGTGTGGTGTGTTGGTCTCTAACACACCCCGAGAGGGGATAGCGGTGCCTACAAGGTCCGGGTGGTGGGGCCACACCCACCCCTCTTCACCCGCTGCGTCCCAGCATGCAGTCATGGCTCAAAGGGCCAAAGAGATGCCTGCTGCACAGGGGGACTGGGCCTGGAGAGGGAGTCAGGAGGACGGCTTTTCGGGTTCCCGGGGAGGGCAGGAAGATGTAGCTGTATGTGCCTCAGTCTCACCTCCAAACCATTTAAGAGCCAGTTCTCGTTTTAGAATTATTTTTATTATTTTTATTGTATTTATTTATTTATTTTTGAGACAAGGTCTCATTCTGTTACCCAGGCTAGAGTGCAGTGGCATCATCACAGCTCACTGCAACCTCAAACTCTTGGGTTCAAGCAATCCTCTTACCTCAGTCTTCCGAGTAGTTAGGACTACAGGCATGCGCCACCATTCCCGGCTATTTTTTTAAATTATTTTTTGTAGAGATAGGGTCTTGCTATGTTGCCCAGGCTGGTCTTGAACTCCTGGCCTCAAGTGATCCTCTCACCTCGGCCTCCCAAAGTACTGGGATTACAAGTGTGAGCCACCAACCCCACCAACAGCCACTTCTCTAACTAGACATGCCCTCCCCTATTTCTGTGGGGAAGATCTGTGCCTTGGTAAAAACTCACCTCCTCCAGGAAGTGGACCTCGATTAGCGGTGCCTCATTTGCATTGTGTCTTCTCCCCTTTACTCCAGCTCTGAAGTATTTGCATCTGTAGTATTGCCCTGGGGGCCTGTTCTATGTGTCCTGTTTCTCTCATCAGAACGGGAGCTCCCGGGGGCAGGACTGGCTCCCGCTCAGGCAAGGGTGTCTCTGAAAACCCAGCAGACCTGCCTGAGGCCAGGATCGTGTGGCCCATTAGGTGGGGGGAGGGCAGAGCCAGCTGCCAAAGGCACAGAGACTTCTCCATGTTGTCCCCAAATCAGATCATGTCAGCATGGGCCCAGCCCATCCAGCTTGGCATCGTCTACACCGCCAAGCCATTCTGAATAATTTCCCACTTACCTGGGTCATGTGAGGGGAGCAGCCCCAGGCTCTGAGCAAAATCCTTCATCCCCCAGAGTCCTGTTGAGAGGCGCGGAGGGTTCACCCCCACTTGGGGACTGAAGAGTCTCCAACGCTTCCTGGTCGCGTTCCTGGCTGGGGCCAAGGCACGCAGTGCGCCTTCTCGCTCCCCAGCGAGAGACTCTCCGCAGCCCCTCCTCCTCCAGAGCACCCCTTCTCCGGGATCAGGCCCCCCTTCCCCTGGATTCTGCTCCCTGACCCAACCAGGCCACAGTTGAGGATGAGGGCCACCTGAAGGCGGTGGCGGGCGTTGTCGGTGGCTGAGTGTCCCGTGAGCGACGCCAGCTGTCACTGAGCCAGACAGAATCCTTGACTTTCTTGAACTTTGACTCTTCTGCCTTCCAGGGATTCTGGGAACCAAAATGCTCCCTCCCCAAGGCCAGTCCCACGGCATGTGACTTGTGCCTGGTTTAATGCTCTGCTGTCTCCGTCTTGAAATTCTTCTTAATTTTCAACCAGGGTCCCCACCGGGCCCACAAATTATGTAGCCAGCCCTGCTCCTCGTCCAGGCTGCCGGGGCTGGGGTCTCTGTTCTTGTCACCACAGACCAGAGCTCAGTATGTCCCTCGCTGGGTGCCTGTAGGTGCAGCTCTCAGGCACGAACACACCTGGACTCCCCGGCCCTCACCGCTGGCACCTCTCCCCACTGCCACCTCCTGGGCTCAGGTGACCCTCGGCCTGCATGACAGATGGCAGAAACTCCTGACCCTGCTGTCCTGGCTTCCGGGCCACTCCCTCCTCTGTGCATGGGCTACCCAGATCTTTGTAAATTACATGTCCTTTCATGCCCCTCACCTGCTTCCACCACCGCAGGGGCTCCGTGGCTTAAGGGATAAAGTCCAAGCCTCGGTGGCCCAGGACATACACAAAGCGCTCGCTGTGTGTGTGACAGACCAGCCCCTGCCTGTGCATCTAGAAACCATGCCACGCCATGCCCTCCCCCACAACCCCCCTACTCTGCAGTTTCCAGGAATAACCTGTTTTCGCTCGGTGTCTCTGCTCACTTTCTGCGGCCGGGCGCCCTTCTCCACCTTCAGCTAGTTGGCGCCTGTCACCTGCAGAACTCAGGCACCCTCTCCACGGCCACAGCCTTTCAGAGCAGTGCTTGGCAGCTGACTGTCCCTGTCTGTCTCGTCTCCTTGGCGTCCAGCACAACGCTTCCTGGGGCAGCACGGACATGCTGACCCCTGGGGGCACCAAAGTCACTTCCCTCCCCTGGACCACAGCCTCTGGTTCATTCATCTGGCCGCGTGTGCCGGCATTTACTCTGTGCCGGGCTCTGAGCCGCACCACGCAGCCACACAGCACGCCGCCCTCGGGGGTGGGGGGAGTGGGGCTGCTGGCACGGAACACGCGAGTACAGAGGAGTGTCCCGTGGTGAGAGATGCTAAGGAGACAAGCCAGAGCACGTCGGGGACACGGAGACGATGGGCTGCTGCTTCCCACCGGGTCATCGGGAGGGCCTCTCTGGCAAGTGAGGAAGGAGCCAGGGTGAAGGCGGGGTGCTGGGCGGGGCACAGGAGGGGACGCCAGTGCTCGGAGCGGAGCGATCGAGGGGTGGCAGATGGCGCGAGGGCAGGGAGGCTGCAGCAGCTGCCATGTGCTCTGCCCGGCGCCTGCCCAGCTCCTCCTCTGGGCTGAGAGCTGGCAGCCGAACGGCTCTCCTGGAGCTGCCCCGTCAAGCCACACACCTTCCTGGGACAGCCCGCGTGCCCGGACTGCTCAGTGAGGGGCCTGACTCCCTGGCCTCAAGTGGGACAGCTCTCAGTGCCACCCCAGTTCTGGAGCTCCTGTGGGTGGGCTGAGGCCATTGTTGGGGCTGCATCAAAGCCCAAGTCCCCCTGTGCCCGGTCGAGCTTCCTCACTCCTCTCCAGGTAGGGAGAACTGTCCCCATCGTTCCTTAAGGTTGGATTTGCTAACAGGGGGAGGCAGGGTGAGCCACATGGTCCCTAAATTGCCCTCCAGCCCCAGACTCCCTGCACCCACAGGGCTCGCGACAGCCTCCCTGAGTGAGGGCCCCCACGCTCCCAGCCCACCCCCTGCTTCAGGACAGAGCGAGTCAGGCCCGGCTGACCCCAGCTCCTTCTCCAAGCTTCACTGCTGCAGAGACACAGTCAGGTGGTGAGCTGTCACTGTTCTGGGTTCAAGGTCACCAGCCTCAGCCAGCCTCACCCTGCCCTAAAGCCCACTTGCCTCTCTCTGGCCTCTCTCACTCTACAATGAACAGGTCCATCCAGCCAGACCCCCACCCTCTGCCCTTGACCTCTCCACCACCTTCCCCCACCTCCAGCAGAGCACCTTCCTCCTCCTGCTCAGATCCAGAGAAGCTTCCCCTCGGCTTCCCAGCTCCCACCCCACGCCTGCAATAGGTGGTCTGTGTCCCACTCCCCACCTTCTCGGCCCTCCTGGGGTTTCAACTGCAGCTGTGTAGACAGTCTTTCTCCAGACTGAAGCATGGCCTCGGGCCCACCACTCTTTGCAGGGGCTGGACCCACGCAGCCTGCAGACACAGCAGACAGAAGGCGTGGGGGTCATTATCCCGGGGGCAGCCCTCACCCAAT
The DNA here is from genome assembly GCA_963574435.1 of Cheirogaleus major. Lineage (NCBI taxonomy): Eukaryota > Metazoa > Chordata > Mammalia > Primates > Cheirogaleidae > Cheirogaleus > Cheirogaleus major. The sequence goes on from CAUYPO010070213.1 coordinate 40,427, forward strand.
GGGAGGGGGGAGTCGGTAGATAGACGGTGCCCCCAAGGGCCCATAGGACTGAGCCCCAGTTGCCCACAGTGGCTGCCAACCCAGTAAGACCACGCCCAGCTGGCTTGTCTTTGCTTTCTCTCATTCGAATTTCCCGAGGTTGCCTCCTAAATAAACTTGTCTCCAGGTTAAACTTGGAGTTTAACTTGTACGGAGCCTCGTCTCATGGTCTGCTGTTGGAGAGCCCAAACCAGGACGGCCCTCTCCTTCTGCAGTGGAGGAGGAGCCCTCCCCCCAGCTAGGGCACGCTTGCCACCCACCCCGCAGCGTGGTTCCTCCCCGCTTCTGGAGGACCTGCCCGATCCAGCCGTGCTCCTCTGTGTCCATTTGTCCCTCTCCTCTGGATCATTCCCCTTGGAATAGGCTCAAGTCTCTCCCACCAGGAGGGAAAGTAAACATCCTCCAACTCCACTTCCTTCTGGCTTCTGGACCACTGCCTACACCATAAACACTCCTCTGGTTTCCCTCTGCCCTCTTGGGAGCCTCTTCTTGGTCTCCCCTGCCAGATCCTCCCCAGGGGCTCCTCGGGCAGGCCCCTCCACCCTGGCATGCAGTGCTCTCCTCCTGGACTCCACCCTTGCTGGAGCTTCAGGGAATCCGCTCTGTATCGCCCGCACCCCAGACCACTGCCCAAGCAAACACCCAGATGTCCAACCACCTGCCTTGCACCTCTGCTCCGGCATCCCAAAGGTACCACACGCTCAGTACACCCCGCTCCTCCTGAGTTCCCCATCACAGCACACCCACCGGCTCCGCCCAGCGAAGGCGCAAGCCACCAGCCACTGTGGCATTGTCCTTGACTTCTCTCTTTCTCACCCCAATGTCCAACCGACACCAAATCCTCTAGATTTCGCCTCCGAAATCGTTGTGAATCTGTCCTTGTGTCCCATCTTATTACCACCTCGCCCCAGCTTCACTCAAAATAGCACCTGACAAGGGCTGCCAGATAAAATAAAAGATGTGCAGTTAAATTTGAATTTCAGATAAACAATGACTTTTTAAAGTATGCTTACACTAAACAATTATTGCAATTATTCATGTTTTATCTGAAATTCAAATCTAACTGGACATCTATCTTTAGTATTCTTTTCTAGTTAGAATTCCATGAAATAATTGAAATATTTCAAGGATCATGCTGTGTTTTAGTCTGCTAACGCCGGCATTCCTGATTCCAACTCATCTCCCTACATCACCAAGCTGTGACCCGATGACCTTGTTCAAACAGAATTTGCTGAGTAGACCACGAAGCTAAGCATATTGTACCACTAGATCCACTACTTTTAAAAAGTATGCAAGGAGATACAGTAAAAAACTCAGTAAGTAAATTAAAATGGAATACAAAATTAGTCAAATAATCCAAAAGAAAGCAGAAAGGAAGAAATGGGAATGAATAACAGAGGGAAGAAATAGAAACCAAATAATAAAATGAAAACTCTAAATCCAACCATATCATTAATTACATTAAATGTAAGTGATCTAAACATATCAATTAAAAATTAGAAATTATCAGAATGGACAAAAAATAAACAAGATCCAACAATATGCTGTCTATAAGTATAATGATATAGCTAGGTTAATAATTTAAAAAATGCCTTGTAGTAATCAAAAGAGAGATAGAATGACTATTTTAGTATCAGACAAGTTATATTTCAGAGTTAGAGAAATTACCAGGGATAAAGAGGGACACTTTACCATGATAAAAGTGTCAGTTCACTAAGAAGACATAACACTCTTACATGAGTATGCACCTAACCACAGAGCTTTGAAATACCTGCATCGAAAACTGATAGAATTGAACACAGCAAAAGACAAAATCCACAACTATAGTTGGAAATTTCAACACTCCCCTTTCAGAATTGATAGTAAACATACTCAGATCATCAAGGATACAGAAGTATTAAACAAAACTATCAACAAACTGGATCTAATTGACATTTATAGAACACTCCACCCATCAACAGCAGAATACACATTCCTTTCAAGTACACATAGAACATTCACCATACCCTGTGTCATAAAACAAACTTTAACAAATTAAAAAAATTAAAGTCATACAAGGTATATTCTCTGACCATAATAGAATTAAATAAAAAGTCAATAACAAAAAAACCCCAGTAAATCGCCACACACTTGAAATAAAACAATACACTGATAAATAATCCATGGTTCAAAGAGGATGTCTCAAGGAATATTAGAAGATATTTGAACTGAACAAAAATAAAATTACGGCCCAGTATGTTGGCTCACGCCTGTAATCCTGGCACTCTGGGAGGCCAAGTTTGGAGGATTGCTTGAGGTCAGGAGTTCAAGATCAGCCTGAGCAAGAGTGCAACCTCCTTCTTAACTAAAAAATAGAAAAATTAGCTGGCGTGAAGGCGTGCGCCTGTAGTCCCAGCTACTTGGGAGGCTGAGAAAAGAGAGGATCACTTGAGCCCAGGAGTTTGATGTTGCTGTGAGCTAGGCTGACGCCACAGCACTCTAGCCTGGGCAACAAAGCAAGACCCTGTCTCAAAAAATAAAATAAAATTACAATAAACCAAAATTTGTGAGATACAGCTAAAGCAGTACTTAAAGAGAAACTTCTAATATTGAACGTTCATATGGAAGAAAAGAAAGGTATTGACATATCAATCCAAATTCCATCTCGAAAAACTACAAAACTAGAAAAAAATAGCAAAATAAACCCAAAGCAAGAAGAAGGAAGAAGGAATTGAGAAAAGAGCAAAAAGCAATGAAACTGAAAAATGGAAAAACCATAGGGAAACTGAAATCTGTTTCTTTGAAAAGATCGATAAGACGGATAGACCTCTAGCCAAATTGACAAAGGAAAAAAAGAGAGAAGACACAAATTACCAGTATCTGAAAGAAAAAGGGTATATCATTATACCTGCTGTCCGCTCTGACATTAGAAGGATAACGGGAGAATGCTATTACTAACTCTGCACACATAAATTCAACAACTTAGCTGAAATGTACCAGCCAATTCCTTGAATGCCACAAACTACTAAAACGCACCAAAGAAGAAACAGATAACCTGAGGAATACTATATCTATTATATAGGACTTTCTAATATTAAAGAAACTAAATTTGTAATTTTAAACCTTCCAAAAAAGAAATCTCCCAGCCCATATAGCTTCACTGGCAAATTTAGCCAAATATTTATAGAAGAAATAACACCAATCTCTTCCAGAATACAGAAGAAGGAACGTTTCCCAATTTATTTTTTAAGGCTAGCATTACCCTGATACCAAAACCAGATATAAACAACAGTACGAGAAAAGATAATTGCAGACTAATATCCCTCATGAATGTACATAGGAAATTCCTCAGCAAAACATCAGCATATAGGATTTAGTAATATGTAAAGTGAATGATACGCCATGACCAAGTGGAGTTTATTGCAGGAATATAAGGTTGATTCAATGTTCAAAATTCAATCAGTGTAATCCACCATATTAATAGACTAAGAAAGAAAAACCACATGATCATGTGGAGGCAGAAAAAGCACTTGACAAACTTCAACATCCATTCATAATAAGAGCTCTCAGCAAATGAAGAATAGAAAAAGAACTTCCTTAATCTGATAAAGAGCATCTACCAAAAAAAAAAAAAAAAACCTTACAACTCACACCATACTTAATAGGGAAAGACTGAATGCTTTTCTCTAAGACCAGGAGCAAGCCAAAGAAGTCCTAGCCAGTGCATTGAGGCAAGAAAACGAAATAAGAGGCATAGAGATGGGAAAGGAAGAAGTAAAATGGTCCTTCTTCTCAGACAACATGTTGTCTATGCAGAAAACCTGAGCCGGACACTGTGGCTCAGGCCTGTAATGCCCCTTCGGTGGCTGAGGCAGGAGGATCACTTGAGCCCAGGAGTTTGAGGCTACAGTGAGCTGTGATCAGCCACTGCACTCCAGCCTGGGTGACAGAGCAAAACCCCCTTTCTAATAAAAAAAAAAAAGAAAGAAAGAAAAGAAAATATGGAATCTACCCAAATAGCTCCTAGAACTAATAAATGAGTTGAGCAAAGTTACAGAATATAACGTCAACACACAAAAAACAATCCTATTTCCATATACTAGCCATGAACACTTAGAAACCAAAATTTTAAAAAACAACACCATTTACAACAGTTCCCCCAAATGAAATACGTAGGTATTAACATAACAAAACATGTCCAAGATCTGTATGGGGAAAACTGCAAATGCTGATGTAAGAAATCCAAGACCTAAATAAAATTCTTATACACTGCTGGTGAGAATGCAAAATGGTACAGCCACTCTGGAAAACAGTTTGGCAGTTTCTTATAAAGTTAAATATACAAGTGTCATACGACTCAGCAATCCCACTTCTAGATATTTACCCTATAAAAATGAAAACTCATATTCACAGGAAAAACTGTAAATGAATGTCTATAGCAGCTATGTTCATAACCACCAAAAATTGCAAACAATTCAGATGTCCTCCAAGAAGTGAATGGATAAACAAACTGTGGTCCCTCCATGCCAAGGGATTCTACCCAGCAATAAAAAGGCACTATAGATACACACGACTTGGATAAATCTTAAAGGCATTAAGCTGAGTGACAAGAAGCCAGTCTCAGATGGTCATATACTGTATAATTTCATTCATGTGACATTCCGGAAAAGGCAGAACTATAGCAATGCAGAACAGGTTAGCGGTTGCCAGGGGGTGGGGAGGATTACAAAGGGTCAGCACAAGGCAGTTTGGGGGCTAAAGGAATCATTCAGTGTCCTCATTGTGGTTACATGAAACTGTACATATGTTAAACTTCATAGAACTATCTGTACCCCCCAAAAGTCAATTTTACTGTATGTCAATTTTTAAAAACAATTTTTAGACCGTGTGTGATGGCTCACACTATAATCCTAGCACTTTGGGAGGCTGAGGCAGGAGGATCGCCTGAGCCCAGGAGTCCAAGGCTGAAGTGAGCTATGATTGATCACACCACTGCATTCCAGCCTGGACAACACAGCAACACCCTATCTCCAAAAAAATAAAATAAGTAAAAAATAATTTTTAACAATTTGACCACGTCACTTTCCTGCTGAAAACCTTAACAGTTTCCCAGTGGTCTTGGGCAAGAGGCGAAGTCTTCATCAGCAGGGTCTCCCGTCAGCCTGCCTGCTCTCCAGACAGTAGCCCTTCCTCTGGGCCCCAGACACAGCCTTTTCCTGCTTGCTTGAAGGATCTCTCCTGCCTCAGGGCCTTTGCCTGTTCTGGGTCTGCTCCTCCCCCACAGCCTTTCCCTTCTGCTCCTTGCAGCGAGTTACTTGAGAGTTTTGGGGAGAGAGGTGCCCTGGACCTGTTCTCCCCAGGGGGCAGCTCTCCGCCACGCCCACCCCATCCAACCCTCCCCTCCTCTGCCCCCCTGAACTTGCCAGGGCCCCACAGGACCATGCACCAGTAACCCACATTATAAACCTCGGAACACACCCCTCACCAGCGCTCTTCAAACTCGTGTGCCTCAAACCCCCGGGGGTGAGGGCGCCGATGCGTGTACACACAGGCCCCACCCCAGCTTCCCACGCAGCAGGTCTGGGCCACCTGCCGGGGCATCTGCTTTTCAGCATGACCCAGCGGCCTCCCTCGCGTGGCGGGGAGCCGGCCTCGCGACCAGTGTCCGTGGGGCAGCGCCCATCTCCCGTTCCCCTCCCGCCCTGCACCCCTGTCGCCTGGAAGGAACGGCACCATCTGCGCAGCGAGAGCGAGGCCAAGCCCCTCTGTGGAAGCAATTCGAAAACCTTTCCTTTATTCCTTTGTGCGGAAACAGGAAAACAGGGCTGATTTCCTTTCATCTAATTCACTGGGGCTCGGGAGCGCACGGGAGCTGGTAGGTTGGAGCGCGCGAGGCAATTTGCTGAATCCCAGCGCGAGCGGTGCCGTCGGCACTGTTTGGGGCCCAAGCGCAGGCGGGCGGGCCTGGCCGGGCTGGGGAGGGGACCGCAGCCGAGGTGGGGAGGGCGCATCCCCGGCCGCCTGGTGCAGGGGGCCGGGTGGGCCGGGCTGGCCAGGCAGGGGTGTGCCCAGGCTGCCCAGAGGGAAGGCTGGTGGTGGAGAGACTGCAGGGCTCGCAGGGACACCTCCCCAGGAGGCTGCGCCTCGGCCTCCTTGCTGCCCGCCACCCCTCCGCGGCTGTAAGGATCTCCCACCCTGGCAGAGATCTCACAGCTGCCCCTCCAGCTCCGGGGCGCCAGCGCCAGGCCTGCGGCAGGGGCGGAGGCGGACGCCTGCCAGAGCTGCTGGGTGGGCGCCGGCCGGGCAGAAAGGCCGGGCGGAAGATTCCCACCCGCCACGGGGCTGATTCCAGAAGGCCCCGGAAGCTCCCTGGAAGGTCCAGTCATCCAACAGACAGCCGAGGCGCTAAGGGCTGGGTGTGCCGGGTGGGAGGAGCAGGCTGCCAGGCCTGGGGGACAGTTCTTGGGGAGACGACCCCAGCCTCTACCCTGGGTCTCTGTGTCCCAGCCCTTGTACCCTCCAAACATATCCAGCACCCCAGCCTTTCTCACATCTCCACCGCCCCCACCCTGCTCCAGGACCCTGTCACCTCCCCTTGAACTGCTGACAGAGCTTCCTTGCTGGTGCCTGGCTTCCCCCCCTGCCCTCTGCACCCAGTTTCCCTCAGAAGCCACAGGCTTGTCAAGCCCCGTCACTCTCCTGCTCAGACCACCCCCTGCTGCTCACCTCCTGCGAGTAAAACAGTGCACAGGAGGCCTGCGCCCTCACAGCCCTCTCCATGAGCACCCCGCTTCTGCTTCCTCGGCCTCTTTGCTGCTCCTCAAACAGGCCAACCTCCCTCCTGCCTCAGGGCCTTTGCACAGGCTGCCCCTCTACCTGTATGCCCCAGACATTCGCATGGCTCCTTGCTTGCTTCAGGGTTCTGCTCAAATGTCACCTTCTCCTGACCACTGCATATAAAAAGCATAACCCCCTTCCTGCCATCACCCCACTCACTGTCTCCCCTCCCTGCCTGCAGCATTGACTGTCATCTAAGCCTTGTCTGACGCCAGCTCCATGAGGACAGGGTCTTTGCCATGGTCACTGCTGTGTCCCCAGCACCTGCACATCCTAGACCAGTGCCTGGCACACAGCAGGCGCTTGGTCCATACTTGTTAGATGAGCTCGGGCTCCCCTCCCACAGCACTCTCACCCTTCTCGTCTTCAAGCCCCACCGCTCCCCAAGGAGGGGACTGGATCTGGAAGGGGGCAGGTGAGGAGGGAGCCGGAGCGCGAGCCACTGCCGCCAGACACAAGCCTGGGGCCTGGGCCCGGCTCTTGCCCCCCAGATCTCGCGTCTCATCTCCTCGGTGTGGCTCTCCCAAGCTGCTCCTCTGCCCTGGGGTTGTCCCCAGGGGGACCGCCTGGCACCTGGTGGGTGAAACAGTGAATCGTCATGGCACCTACTACTGTGCCAAAGCTCGGCCATGTCACTTCACGGAGCCTCACAGTGACCCTATAAAGTCAGTACCCTGTCCCCATTTTATAGGTGAGAAAACTGAGGCCCAAGAAGGTAATGACATGCCCAGGAGCACAGAGGGAGCAAGATTCCTACCCAGGATGCTGAACCCGTGCCTGTTTCCCTGATGCCACATGCCCGAGTTCCAGGCAGCCCACGGACCATGACCCTTCGGGCCCTGTGAGTTGGGAACTGCCTTGTTACTGTTCCCACTGCCCCTTCCACCCCACCCAGCCCAGTGGCCCCTACATTAGCGAACAAGCCGTGAGTGTTGGTGAGGGACAGGGAAGGAACTTTGTCTACTGAGTTCCTGCCACAAGCTGGTTATCCCGCCCAGCGCTGTACATGAGTCACCTCCGTGAGCCTCTCCATGACCCCGTTACACGGATGAGTGGACAAGGGCCAGACAGGTTAAGCTACGTGTCCCGCCCCGCTGTGCTAGTAAGTAGCAGAATGGGGCTTCCAGACAGCCCTGATACCCTGAGGTCATCTGCTGGGTTCCGGAGGCTTCCCTGCCCTCCCCCCACAAACCTGATGCCCCCTGCCCAGGAAGCTGCCCCGCTGGCCCCGGCTGGGCAAGACAGAGCGAGAGAGGCGGGCTGGGCCTGGCCGCGAGAGGGCGGCGGGGGAGGCCGCGTGTTTATTAATTTTATGGTTCGGTGGGTCTGCAGCCCCAGCCGGAGCCTGCGGAGTTGCCACCCAGTCTATTAAATATCCTGTCTGGGAAGAACCTGGCATGCGAGGGACCGTGCTGATGGCCTTTAAAATTTAATTGCCGTGCTAAATGAGATCAGACGTGGGAGGTGGGCCGGGGGAGCCGCGATGAAGGACGGCTGTGTGTGAGCAGGCGGGGGTGGGGGGCGTAGAAAACAAAATTCTATCAGCCCCTCTCAGCCCTGGCCTCCCACAACTCCCGACTGCCAGGCCCCCAAACTCCTCGCTCCTAGCACGGCCTTGGCTCCCTGTGGCCTCCCTCCTGGCGCCTTTGCGCCCAGCTGCAGACGCCTCTGTGCCAGCTCGCCAGACTGGACGCTTCTCCCAAGCGTCGCCCGCACAGCCTCTGCTCACAGGCCTCTCCACCTGGGGTGCTTTGCAGGGGTGACTTTCTGAGAAATGGGAGACTTTATTTTTCAGCACGGAAGCGCAGAGGCTTGACTGAGGAAAGAGCAAGGGGCTGGGGAGAGAGGGGAGGGTGGCTGGTGGGCAGAGGCCTTGGTTGGCGCGGGTAGCGGGGCTATGGGGTGTGTGGCGTCTAAGGGCTGCTTCAAGGGAAAGCCAGGTGGAAGGTGGAGGGTCCAGGTCCCAGTGACGTGAGGAACACCCAGGCAGAGTGTGCACAGAAGGTGACAGGACAGCGCCCTGTCCCTGACAGCTACACAGCTCCAAACCTCTGAGCGCCTCAATCCCCCAAGCGTTTGTTGAGGGCCTGCTGCATGCCGGGCACAGTGCTGGGGCTGCAGACACTCAGTGAACATGGCAGACCAGGTGCCTGTCCTTGTGGAGCAGACATTCAGGTGCGGAAAAACAAATTCTCCAGAGAACAAGAAGTAAGCATGATCATTGTGGAAAATGTGAAACACTCTGCAGAAAAGAGAGCCCAAGTGACGGAGTGGCGGGTGCTGGTAGGGTCGGGGTGGCTGCGGTGGATGAGGTGGGCCGGGGGCGGGGCTGTCTGGGGAGGTGACACCTGAGCTGAGACCTGGTGCAAAGCTTTGCAGGAAGGAACTTCATAGGAGCAAATATAGGAATACAGGACTTAGTAGGTGTAAAGGCCCTGCGGTAGAGTGTGCTCGGAGGCTGGGAGAGGCAGGCCTAAGACCAGGGTTGCTGCCGAAGGGTGGGGAGAGAAGGAGCGAGTGATATGAGACAAGGTTGGCATTTTGCCCCCTAAACTGTGGCTCCCCCAGGGTCCTCCCTAGGGCCTGTTTGGAGAGGGGGCCTTGGACCTCACCAGTCAGGCCAGAGGGGCTTTTTTTGGGTGCTGAGGTCAGAGAGCTGATAGGGCAGCCACATGTGATAGAAATGAGGCCAGCAGGCATTGTCAGGGCCCCATAAACAGCCCTGGAAGACTAGCAGGCCCCAGAAGGGAATTCTAGAAGGCGAGAGGGTCGGAGCCAGGGCAGCAGCGCAGCTTCTGGCCCTCTGTGAGAACCGCAGAGCGGAAGCCACCGCATTTCCCATCCAGACGGAGACCAGCTCCTGTCTGCTGGGCCCTCGCCCTAGCCAAGGACCTCACCATCCTCGTGTACCTTTCTCTGACCTGTGGCTGCCGCTCCCCGGCGTTTCTGCCTGCGCGTGGCCGCCCGTGTCCAGCACTGCGCACAGCCTTCTCTGCAGGCCACCGAGCTTCCTCCGTCACTCCCGCGGCCTCCTCCCCAGACCGCCCTCCTGGGGAGGCACTGGCCCAACGCTCCAGCCCTCCCCGCCCATCCCAGCACCGTGGCATGTGGGCCGGGCTCCTCCCCAGCTGCTGTCCAAGGGCTTGGGCCATGGCCAGGCATGGGCACGGTGGCCCAGGGCCGGGGGCCATGCCCACACGACTGCAGACTGCGTGCAAAGGAGAAGCAGGGGCTGTAAACCCAAAACCCACCCTCTCACCCCACTCTGCATAGGAAGGGCCCGGGGGTGGCAGCCGTGGTCACTTTGCCATGGAGATGTCCCAGCATTTTCGATGGCAAAGCTCTTTTCTCAAATGAAATCTAAGTAGAATCACAATGTATAAACCAGATAAAAGTCATGTTCTGTGTTTGATATGTTCACATGTGTGCCATATTCTTATTATAACAAGAGGGAGCAATTATAACAAGATTAGATAAGATGAGAACAAGGCTGTTTTGTTGCATATAAGACAGAAATGAGGGATTATCAGTGACAGTTTCCACCCTGCATCAGCTCAGCCTCCAACTTGTGTCTGCTCGGTGTTTGTGTTGTGTGCTATCACTTATTCAAACGGATAAGTAATTGCAAGTTAAAAGAGGGATTTTTGTTTCTTATCCCTCCTTTCAATGCTCTTCAATTAAATACAGATGTAGGAGAATCTTTAGCCCCAGGTCCACTCAAAGCAACCTTTCTAGTGATTTCAAGTGGGATAAAGGTTGTATAACTCTATTGCCAGCCGTATTTGTTTTATAATACTGTTTTATCGGTTTCTCATAACCATGGCATTGAAAATGAACTTTGAGTCAAATATTTGTTGACTCTGAAGTGCCTCCAGAGTACCCCGGGGGTCTGCAGACGTGGCTTGGAAGCCACCAGCTTAGTGACCTCGCCTCACTTGCCATCCTTCCGCTTGGAGCCAGGGGCCCTGCCCTGAAGACCAGCTTATTCTGTCCTTCCGAAAGACTCGTACAAGCTCAACTTTGGGAAGGCCATGGGGATCATGTGGGATGATCATGGCCATGCAGTCCAAAGCTCACCTTCTGCAGGAATCCCTACGTGGCCCTTGACAGCTAGCCCTTCGGCCTCTGCTTGAATACCCAGAGTGATGGAGAACTCACCATCTCATGAGGCCACCTGGTCCGCTGCATTATCAAGCCGCTCAAATTGTTAAACTTCTCTTCCTCTCTGAACCTGTTTCCTTATCTACTGGAATGGCTTAATAATATAATATTTATCAAGCTAGACTCTGTGAAGATCAAATAAGGTGACAGATGCCAAGCCCCAGGACACTGAGTCGGCACAGCCTACGTGCTCAACAATGTCTCATCTCTCGTGCCCTTCCTTGCCCTCCAAAACCCCTCATTTTAGAGGGGTGGACGGCTTTATGCCTGCAGGGACCGTGCACAGAGCGAGCTGTGCTCTGTGTGGGGGATGGGCAGTGCATGTTCTTCCGGGAGGTCCCCAGGGGAGGCCTGTCTGGGGAGGCATCTCTCTCGGGAGTACAGAGGGCCTGTGCCCCCGGTGAGCTTCACCACTCCCCACCCCCACACCCCAGCCCTATTCCCTGCCCACCCCCATGCCACTGGCCTCAGAGCCCCATCTGTCTTCCCTCCTGTCACCTGAGCTGGAGCCTGAGGCGGAGGCAAGGGGATTACATTCCAGGCGGCACCCCCGCCAAGGAGCTGGCACTTCATTACCCGCCTGCCCAGCTGTCTGTGGCCATCGATTGGCCCTGGCCTGGGTGACCTCCAATCGATGGGCAGCATGTTATTTACTGGATTCTGTCCTGAGCCGGCTGGGAAGAGAGAAAGTGCCGGCCAGAGCGTCCGCAGCCCAGGGGCGTCTCCGAGGGCCTCACTCCAGAGGCAGAGAGGTCAAGCCACCAGCAAACCCTGGGTGGGAAGGAAAGCAGAGTAGGTGGCAGGGGGCACTCTGCCGGGAGTCAGGGGTCCTGGGCTCAGCCCAGTGAGCTGGGCCGCGTGACCTTGGCCAAGGTCTCCGGGCTTTCCCCCTCCCAGCCTCAGTGTCCTCTGTGAAAGGCGGCATGATTTGCAAACTGGGGGGCGGCCAGCAGGGGCCATCCGCCTACGAAGATGGGTGGGGGTGGGGAGAGGCCAGGCCCCCACTCCTGCTCCCGCAGGCTCCCCGGCTGGCTCGTTAGCCCAGCGCTGCGGAGAGCAGCCGCTCTGCGCAGGGCCAGCCCTCAGCCACTGGAGGATGGAGCTGGTGGACAACGCCCCAGCCTCCCCCTCCCCATGGCCTCCGGCTCCTCCTCCGTCCTGTCCCCTCCCACTCCTGCTGCTGGGGCTCCACTCTCAAACACGCTGCCTGTCCTGCCTCAGGCTCCGCTTTGGGGGACCCACAGCAGCTTATGTGGAGGACAAGATTTGGATGGGAAATCTCCCACGTTCAGGGGCCCAACCAAACCAGTCTGAGAACTGGTTTTGACACACAAGCCATGGTTTGCAACTAGATGACGTCAAGTCCCCAGGGTCAAACATTCTGTTCATGCCGCTTCCTCAACCTTTGTTGGGCACTAGTGCATTCCCTGCACAGGTGGGCTGGAGTGATAGGGAAACCCCCATCCATTGCTTGGCGCATCAGGCACCTGAGACCCCCACCCCTCACGGAAGACCTGCATCAGCATAACACTAACCTGTTACCTGGCGCATCAACTAACCTACACCTGAGACCCCACCCCTCGGGCCACCCCAACTTAATAAAAGTGGGAAAAATCGGGTAGACGGGGCTCAGAATGTGGTGGCGAGGCACCTCTGAGCCCGCCAGCGAATAAACTTTGATTCTCCGACTCTGGACCACCCGCTGTGACACTTGCTGTGACGTGAGGAGGCCGAGAGCAGCTCAGAGATGGCCCTGCTGCTGTGCGCACTCTCCCAGGAAGGCGTCCACAGCACCTGGGGAGGGGATCCAAGCCGAGGAATCCGGGCTACAGGGGCGGGCGGAGCAGAAGCAGGGGCGTGGAGAGACGGCACAGGATTGACAGGATTGCTGGCGGTCACCACTCCTGCTCCAGCCCCTTTGGGAGGTCGGCCTGGTGGGGACCACATGATCCCCATGGCCTCCGCTGTTTGGACCAGAGCAAACACCTGACTGGGGGCCACCATTTGCTAGTGACAGAGGCTGCCTTGGCCTGTGGCTTGGCCTGGAATCTGCTCAGGAGCTTGACCTGTCCAGAGTGCTGTGGATGGGCAGGCGTCCGCGGATCTGTGGAGCAGGGGCAGAGGAAGGGGCAGGCGCGGGCGCGGGGGGATCAGGGCCATGCGCAGTCAACGAGTGAGGCATGAGCAAGACGGAAGCCAGTGGTGGGGAGAGGAGTGAAGCGTCCACACCCGGGGGACCCCCCTGTGTCCCTGGGGTTGGAGGTATGGAGGACTGGTATATAGAATGGGGGAGGAGGCCAGAAAAGCAGGCGGGAGCCAGATTATGGGAAATGCTCTGGTCAGATGGATGCGTGCCCCAGACAGACCTGGCCAGTGCGCAGGACGGGCTGGAGCAGCGGAGGGATGTCACGGGCCTGAGCCAGGACAGGGGCGTGGGAGAGGTGGGCACAGAGCCTCTGCTCTGGGGACCACATGGCTCTGGCAGAAGCACAGCATGGATATAGGGGACAGAGGGAACGGGGGCTGCTTTTTCCAACTCAGGCAACCAAGAGAACCATGGAAGACCTAGGAAGAGAAGCTGTTCTGGGTGGATGGGTGTGGGCTGTGGTTTGAAGGTAAAACTGGACCAGGCGGTTGGAAGTGCTGATCTGGAGCCCAGGAGAGAAGCTGCGGGTTCAAACCAACTTAGGAGGTGTCAGTGTCGAGGGGGACACAGGGGAAGACGAGTTCTCCAGGAGAAGATCATGGCTAGTTGCCCACCTCCCATCCACCCCGTGAACCCAATAAACAGACTCACCCTCGCAGCCTCCCTTGCAGCCAGAGACCACCACGTGACATCTTTGGACAGCCGGGCCAGACCGGAACGCCCACCTCCAGACTTCTCCTTACGTGAGAAACAAAACGCCGTACGTCAAGCCTTCCTTAGCTGCAGCTGCACGCGTTCCCAAAGGACTCAGCCTTCAAGGGTGGCCCCTGGGGCGTGAGGCAGCGAGAGGGCGGAGCACTAGCAAAGTGCGGGAGGGGGCGGCGACGCGGGCAGAGGCCTGGGAGCACCGCATGGCCACGCTGCAGCAGCCTCGTTGGCAGGAGCACTGCACCGGCTGCCCGAGGGCAGGCCCCAGGGCCAGAAGTCAGTGGTTGCTGGTGACTCCTTAAAGCCACCCAGGTGGGGACTAAAGGCAGCATGGGGAGGAGGGGAGGAGGGTGGGAGGGGGGAAGTGGAGGCCATGGGGTCAGAGAGAGGTAAGAGTGTGCTTCTCTGACATGGAGGCTTCGCTGAAGTTCTTCCTGGCGCTGCCCCCACCCCAGGTTGGCTTGGCCACCCTGCTTGACGCGCTGGTAACTCAGCTGCCCTCACTGTAGAGGCAGGGAGGCCTGTCTGTGTGCCAAGGCTGCATGGCACAGGGTCTAGGGAGTGCGAGGCCTCCTGCCTCATTCCCCACTGAGGATGGAGGCCCCAGTGACGCAGAGTGATGAAAGGCCTGGCTCCTCACCCGGCCAATAATTTCTCCTCCGCCCCTGCCCCCACCGGTTCGCAGCAGCCCAGCGGGCTGCAAACCAGAGCTGACAGTCTTGGGGAAGGGCGCCTTGAGAGGAGGGCCAGGCCCTGTGCTGGCCGTGGTGTCAGGGCCGGGGGGACAGGACACACAATCTCAGGGAATGTCCCCTTCCCCGACTCCAGCCAGTGTGTCTCGCAGGCCTCTCTGCTAGAGGTCGGAGGGAGGGAGCCACGCCACGGGCATCTGGATCTGACCACATTGGGAGCACGTGGACATGGGCCCCTAGAGTTGGTGGCGGGGTGGAGGGGGGAGTACATCAGGCCTGAGCGTCTTTGTGTGGGGTCAACAGCTCAAATCATTGTTCAGATATTTATGGTTTCAACCTCTCATGTGGGTTTCTGGGATCTCCCTGCTGTTTTGGGGATTCCTCATGCCAGCAACCTGGACAATCTCCTGTCAGCCACATTTAGCTGTGTTATAAGGACATCTCCTCCTGGGAGCCCCCAGGCTTGCCCTCCCGCCTTGTAGCAGGTCCTCCACCCTTCTCCTGCCCTGTACAGACCCGCATTGACTCACCCAGCTGCAAACACCTGTTCGCTTGTTCCCACCTCATATGTGCTAGACCAGTAGTTCGCAAACTTCTTGGTGTTAGGATGGCTTGACACTCTTAAAAATTGTCGAGGACCCCAAAGAGAGTTGGTTTATGTGGGGTTATTGATACTTGCCATGTTAAAAATTAAAACCAAGAAACTTGAATATTAATTTCTTAGCTCACTTGAAATAAAAATAATAAACTCAATTCATGTTAATGTAAGTAATATATTTTTATGAAAATAACTTTTTAAAACAAAAGAGAAGAGAAAAATGTATTGTTTTACATTTTTGCAAATCTCTTAAATGTCTGGCTTGAGAGAAGACAACTAGACTCTCCTATCTGCTTCTACATTAAATCTCCTGTGATATGTTATTTTGATTGAAGTACATAGGGAAAATCTGGCTTCCTCCAGATGTGGAGTTGGAAAAGGGAGGAGAATGCTAACAGCTTTTTCAGTTATTGGGCATTCTTCTTTGATACTACACCAAACCTCGA
Source organism: Cheirogaleus major (assembly GCA_963574435.1). Taxonomy (NCBI): domain Eukaryota; kingdom Metazoa; phylum Chordata; class Mammalia; order Primates; family Cheirogaleidae; genus Cheirogaleus; species Cheirogaleus major. The sequence goes on from CAUYPO010070213.1 coordinate 56,033, forward strand.
CAAGTGGTAGATTCTTGAGGGTCACTTGCAGCCGGGAATCTAAAACCTCATCAACAAACTTTTCATCTTCTGTTATACTAAAACCCATTGGCCTATTTTGCATTCCGAATGGATCTTTCACCTAAGGATGACTCTGTAACATCACGCGTGCATTGGCCACTTGGGAAGCCGTCAAACTCATAGTAGCAAACAAAAGTTTTCCAAAATTCGAATTTTTGCTTGAAATATCAAATTTTGTTATTGGCAACAAATATTGTCAGTTGTCTTCCCTGCAGCAACATGCTCACTTCATTCGTTTCCGAGAAGATATATGCCGAGTAACCAGGGCTGAATACCTGTCGTGGGCCTGCGGCTGTTCAGGTACAAATGGTGTCCGCGGGGATGGCGATTCCATCTCACAGATGCTATTCTTTGAGACAGTCGTCGCTCTTCAGAAACGCACTTCCCATTTCGCCACATGTAATATTAAAAAGACAAGGATGGAGATTTAATAAAGTTAATCACCTCGATCGGCTCATCAAGGACATTCTTTGTAAAACTGGCTTTTCTCTCCCCCTTGCCAGTGTGAGAGCACCGTGGCCACTAGCACAGCCGGTGCCGCCGCCCAGAGTCCTGCCTCGCCACCGGCACACAGCTTTGTGCCATTAGTTGCAACTCTCGACCCGGTGACAATGGCAAACACCGTCTTGGCGCTGACATGGAAACGACTTTGCCCTCGAGGCGTCCCCCAGAGGGTCTTGGGAACTCCCAGGGGTCCTCAGGTCACACCCTGAGAACCGAGCCCCTGAGGCACAGGCCAGGTGTGTGATCTCGTCCTGCGCCCTTAGAGCGCACGGCGCCCAGCAGAGCGTGCAGAACGCCGGCGGCACCGCGAGCGCCTGCTGTGAGCTCGCCGCCCTCGCGCCGCCTTTCGGAGCACGGACGTGCCTCGCTCTGCCGCTCTGCGCTCCAGCCATGCGGGGAGAAATGACCGCTCGGGTCGAGTCAGCTCTTCCGGTCCACAAGGCTCATCGATACCCACGAGGCTCTCGCGTGCCCCTGAGGCGGTCAGCGGGGGTCCTCCCGGCGCCTGGCCAGAGACAGGGAGGGTCTAGGGCTCGTGCAGGACTGGAGCCCAGGTCTTACAGGCGCCCGGGCACCAGGGCTGCAGGATCAGCTGGACAACGGCCCGCGCTCCTGGCGGCAGGGCCCAGCCTGGCCCGAGTGCCGGGTGGCTGGGCAGCCGCAGCCACTGCCCCACCCAGAAATGCCTGCCTCTGCGCTGCTTCTCCCCTCCTGGGACTCGGGCCTGTGGGCCGGTCCCCTTCCAGTTGTGCTGTGTGACCTCGGGGGAGTGACCTCCCCTCTCTGGGCCATGTTCTCATCTGAACCTCGGGGTGGTGGGTGGTGGCATGGCTTCTCTGACCTCCGTGCTGCCTCTGGCTGGCCTGTGTCGGGCCCTCCGTGTTGTCCACGAGGCTCCCCCAGACCTGCCCAGCATGACAGTCGCCTCCGGGAAGCGGCCGAGCGGCTGACGGAGTCGATTAACACACGACGCCTCTCCTCTGTTTGCAGAGGCTCCTCGAGGCCCTGCGCTCATCTTTCCCCCTCCCAGAATCGCGGAAAAGCAAATAACCACCCAGAGATGCTCCTGCTGGTAAACAGGCTGGAGTTTGCTCTTCTAATTGCCACCCACCCTCGGCCCCCAAGGCTGCTGCCAAGGGCTGACAGTGCATCTGGCAGTCATTTCCTTCGGTTCCTCTACGGCCCCTGCCCAGCCACACCCTCACCTGAGCGCTGTCAGCGCGGGAGGGGTGCTCCGGGTCTGCAGGGCTTGGAAAGGCTTCTGCACGCGCCGCCCCGCTGCTAGAGTCAAAACCGTGCCAAGAAGGTTCCAGAGGCCTGAGAAGGGCAGGGCCTGAAGCTCAGGAGTGGGCAGGCCCAGGGGCAGGGCGGTTGCAAAGTGGGGGACAGGTGTGACCTGGAGCCAGCCAGGACTGGGGGACCCTCTGCAAAAGAATGGCTCACAAAAAAGCCACACCCTACATGTGGTTGCCCCTGGGTCTCAGCCTGTTCTCTTGTAGTGTGCCACCAAGCCACCTCCCAAGCCTGCCTAAGTCCCTCTGCCTGGCTCCAAAACTCCTCCTGGCTCTGCCCCCAGTCTCTGCCCCACCCCCCAGTGTCCTCACTCCTCCTGTTCCCCCCTCCCGGCCCCCATCCCCGCTCCACCCCAAGGAGCCCTGTTGCACCTTTCCCACTTCTGGGCCCTCCACGGCGCGCCTGGCAGCAGAAGCGCTAGCTGTGGGAGAGACAGGGTCACCAGGGTCACACCACGCACCCTCCCGCCTTCCAGGTGAGGAGCCAGCGCTGCGAGTATCTGAGCCCGGATGAACTCTGGGCCTTTGTTGTGACCTTTGGAAGGACACAGGTGCAGAGCAGCAGGACGCTTTGAGGACACCCAGACCCAGACTTCACCCCCATCTGAACTGTGTGGTCTCAGAAGTGTCTGTTAACATCTCTGAGCCTCAGTTTCTCCATCTGTAAAACAGGGACAGACAAGCCCCGCCTCAGAGGGATGTAAGGAGAGCCTCTGTCACCTGGTGGGTATTGAGAAAGCAGTAGCTCTGTTACTGTTATTGCTCCTACTACTGAAGCTATTATTGCTGCCAGGCTAATGGCTGCCCCAGATCCAAGGACGGTTTTTCCTGACAAGCAGCCCCTCGGATGGGCCCGGACCACAGAGCAAGAGCTTTTACACCTTGGCTGGGGGAGGAGGGAGGAGGGAGAATGGACAGCTGGCACGGGGGCACGAGGCTGAGAGGGCGGCAGGCGTGCGAGTGAGGACGGCCTAAGAAGATTAAGATCCGGCACGTCAGTGTCACCAGACATCAGCGGGAGGACAGGATGCCGGGTCGATACCTCCTGCAAGGCTGGATAAGAAAACTTGCCTCCGAATCCCCAGCCCCAGGAGGGGCACTCTGGAGGCCTGCGGGGTGTATCTGGGCACAGGGGTGGCAGCATGGAGCCGGGCACAAGCACAGACCGGAGAGGTGGTCAGCCCCAGGTGGCAGTCCCCCGGCGTGGAGGTTCTGCCGTGGGCAGGAGGGGCCCCTGCCCAGGTTATGGGCAGGTGTCAGAGGGTTGTGCCCTGGAGATGTCCAGTCTTTGTGCTCAGAAACTGCACAGATGTGAGATGCCCACATACAGGAGGTGGGAGCTGGCCACTGATCTGCGCTACTGGGGGCTCAGGCTTTTATGTGCAAAGAAATACACTTCTGTCTTGCTCCAGCTACTGCTAATGTGGGTCTCTGCCATGTGACGTCGATCCTGTGTCCTAACTAACAACCAGCTGGGGCACCACTCCACTGCTGGGTGGGGAAGGCCGCTAGCAGTCTCTACTGCAGTCTCTTTTGATTCATTCTGTGTTTAATTTTGTATTATAATTCCCTTTCTTGAGTAGGTAATACATGCACATAGTACAATATTTAAAAGGTTCAAAAGTTTGTCGTTAAAACTAGGTTTGACTGTAATGCCGACTGTCATTGGACAATGGCCCAAAAAATGGTAGATGTTTATTTATCTCTCACGTGAGTCTGAGGTAAGCAATCCAGGGCATTTCTGCTCCATCAAGAGTTTAAGGAGTCGGGTCCTTCCAGCTCACTGCTCCACCATCCCTGGGTATGTCCCTTCTCCATGGTCCAGGACAGTAGCCATGACGGCTCTGTTCCAGGCAACAGGAAAGGGGGGAGGAAGATAAAGAAGGGGCCAAGGGCACACCAGTTGTCTTCTATGGAAGGTTTTTAGAAGTTGCCACATGATGCTTCTATTTATACTCTGTAGACCAGAACTTAATCACATGACCACACGGAGCTGCAGGAAGGCTGGGAGATGTAGTCCTCACCTGGGCAGCCAGGCGCACAACCAAGCGTCCTGCCACTATGGGAGAAGCGGGGGAGGGATGCCGGCGAACACCACTGTACAAAAGATGTACAGTGAAGAGTCTCTAGGCAGAGATTGGGAGGGGCACAAGGAACTTTCTGGGGTGGTGGTAATGTTCTGTATCTCGATGGGGTGGGATTACACAGGTTATGCATTTTTCAGAGCTCATAGAATGATCCATTTAAGGCTGATACATTTCTCTTTGTGTAAATATTGTCTCCAACATCTCTAAACAGACTACAAAAAGGAACTGCGCACAAATGCTGAGCTCTAGCTGATGGTGTGCATGCTGAAGTGCTTAGGGCCGAAGTGTACTGATGTCTGCAACCTACTTTGAAATACATCAAAGATAAGGCGGACAGGTGGGGAGAGCTGTGGGAAAAGTGAGTCTGGTGAGTGTTCCGGGTAGAATCTGGGGGATGGACAAGTGGGTGTGTTCTCTGTCCAACTCTTTCGACCTTTCCGCATGCTTGCAAATTGTCATAACAAAATGTTTAGAGGAAATGTCTCCCTCGCCCGCATCCTGTCCTCCAGCCACCCGAGTCCTCCCCCCAGCTTCTGGCGTACCCTTTGGCAACAGTCCGGCATGTCAAAGTATACACAGCCATCGTATTCTCACCCAAACTCGAGCCTGGTTCACCTACAGTTTCTCCACTGTTGAGAGAAATCTCCGGATTGGAATCCCCCTGGGAGCTGCTGCCCCAGGCAATGAAAGGAGGCCCCAGCTCTGGAGCCTGCCCCTCCAGCCCTCAAGTGCCCTCTGCCGTGGGCCCTGACCCTCACCCACTGCTCTGACCCCCCACCCCCTCAAGCCTTCCCACCTCCTGGCCCTGTGAGGCTGGCCGCTTCCTGCCAGGCAGAGCTGTGCCCCTCTCCGTCACCGCCCCAGGCCTCGGGAGACACGGGCTGGGCGGGCTCCCCCGGGCTACCGGTGCACAGGCTTCCTCGCCCCCTTTCTAGCCCGCCATCCTGTGACCCACTCTGCAGAGGGGAGCCAAGGCTCGGACCGCATCTGGGAGGGGTCCTCAGGGAGGTAAGGGCTTAGCAAGTCTTGAAGGGTGAGCAGGGGCTTGGCAGGTGGAGATGGGACAGCATTCCAGGCTGAGTGAATGGAGAGCCAAAGGCTGGGAAGCGGAGTCCCTTGGGAAATTGTCTCCAAACATCTCTAAACAGACTACAAATGGAACTGTACACAAATGCTGAGCTCTAATTAATGATGTGCACGGTGAGATGGTGATGGGCGAGGGAGACATTTCCTCTAAACATTTTGTTATGACAATTTTCAAACATGCGGAAAGGTCAAAAGAGTTGGACAGAGAACACACCCACTTGTGTGTTGGTGTCTGGGCTGGTGTGGCCAGCCTCCCAGTGTCTGCAGGGCGGGGCTCCCGAGGGAGGCCAGGCTTACGGGGAGGGTCAGAGCTGGGCTCGAAGAGGACAGAGGAGGCCTCAGGGTCCCAGGCCTCGGTGCCTTCCTCCCTAGCACCCAGGCGAGTGGGATGCCCGGGCTAGGAGGCACAGACATTTGAAATTTTGAAAGGCGTTGCCAAATTCCCCTCTGTGGGGGGTTGCGGCAGCTTCCTACTCCCTCTGGGGAGTTCGGTGGAGAGGCCTGCTTTGTTCACAGTGCTTCTGAACATAGTACGCAGGCGTGGTGCCTGCAGACCCAACCGGGTATTGATTTTTCCCCATCGAGTTTGCAGAGAAGATTCGCTCAATCCTCAGGGCACGGCTGGCCCAGTCCCTCTGCCTCTCCCAGTCCCTTTGCTTCCCACTCCCTTCCCGTGCCTTCCTGCTGTGGCACCTTCCTCCTGCCACTCATCTCCTCCACCCCTCACAGGCCCACAGCGCCTTCCTTCAAGACTCTGCCCAGGTACCACCTCCTCCAGGAAGCCCACCTGAGCCCCCAGGTCTCCATCTGGCACACTTAGTCCCGTCTTGTTGCAACTTGGCCTACTGGTGGGCCCCACTAGCTGTGAGCCCGTTGTGCACAGAGCAAGGCAGGGCTCTTCCTGCTGCTGGGCGGCCCGTCTTTCCTAATCAGGCCCTAAGTTCACTGATAACTGTTCAGCCACCAGCGCAGGTTTGCATCCTGCTGGTAAAACGCTCAGACTCTATGCTTCCTTTAGAAGAGGACACAGCTGTCACAGCCAAGATGTAGAGCCCTTGGGTGGGACAAGTGGTTAAAGGTCAGTTTTAGGTGCCAGATATGAGGAGAGGGGGTGGCAAATCCAGGACTCACAACCCACAGACGTCACTGGTCTGCAAAGACTGGCGGTGTGTTCCTACCCCGTGTCTCCTGATCGAGAGGAGAAGGAAGACACAGGGAGCCGGAGTCCCGGCCCGAGGCTCTGGGGTTGTTACCACGGCGTGACTCAGCCTGTCCTGACAACTGCAGACACCGCCTGGCCAGACAGGAGGGCAGCCACTGTCCCCTGCACAGGCGAGGAGCCTCGGGCGCAGAGACACGCAGCACGTCCAGCCCGCAGCGCCCACTAACCAGTCGCTGGGCAGGTGTTCGCTGAGCACATACTGCGCTGGGCACGTGCGGGCACGGAGAATGCAGTGATGAGCGAGGGCCGACGCCCCTGCCCTCTATGTGGCGCTCACAGCCTAGTGGGGCACAGATGATAAATAAAAGAGCAACAGATACATATAGTAGTTTCATAGCACTTAGGAAGAAAAAGCAAAGTCAAGGGACAGAGGCCTGGAGAGTGCATGCTACCGATATTTTACCTGGGGTGGCCAAGGGAAACCTCTGTGAGGAGGTGACCTTTGAGCAGAGACTAGAAGGAAATGAAAGGGTGAACCACGTGGGTATCTGGCAAAAGTGCTCCAGGCAGAAGTGACAACAAGTGCAAAGGCCCTGAGGTAGGAATCTACTTGTGTCCTGAATGCTGAAGCTGGGACTGAGACCTGGGCCTGTCTCTCTCTCTCTCTCTCTCTCTCTCTCTCCCCAGCAGCTAGGAGGAAGGACTATGTTGGGATATATGGCCAGGCTCAAGAGGCACAACACAGGCAGGCTGCCCTGGGGCATGCAGTCCCACACCCCTGTGTCAGCCCTGGCCACCCTCCCTGGTTAGCAGGTAGCCGCATAGCTGCTGCCTGCCAGGAACACAGAGCACCACCTTATTTGCATGCCAAGTCCCCTAATGTGTTGACTCGCAGCCGAACGCCATAATGCCCAACTACTCGGATAGAACTGGGGTCCCCAGCCTGGACCCCGTGGCCATGAACTGGACCAGGGCAGCCTTGCTCCTGCCCGCCCTGAGGCAGCCACCTTAGTGCCCTGGGTGGGAGGGAGGAGGAGACTCTGAAGGCAGACGCTCCTCCCCTCCCCAACCCCCTGGGAGCCGCTGTTAAGTAGGGCTCTGCAGTGAGCTTGCAGTGTGGCCAAAGGCCCAGCGGAGGGTCACAGGAGGGCAGGCCCCAGGGGCTCCTAAAATGATGCCCCTCGAAGGCCAGCTGCCCACGGAAGACCTTTCCCAAGCAGGCCACCAGGGCTAGGTTAGCCCCGAGGCTGTGGAGCCAGGCTGCCTGGGCTGGATCCCGGCCCTGCCGCCCACTAGCTGCCCACTGTGGGCAAGTGACTCCCCTACAGGTGCCTCTGGCTTGTGAGACGGCCATGACAATCACAGGTGAGAGTGAAGATTAAATGAGCTAAGACCTGCAAGGTGCTTAGCCCATGACGAGTGCTATAAAAGTATTTTTTAAATAAAAAGGAAAGTGCTTAGTAAAGTGTATTTTAAAATCACTCTCTTCCATGTAATTGTATTTAAATGTTCAGTAGGAAAAGGGTTTGCCCCCTTTAAGAATAACATGGAAAGAAACCGCTTCTGTCAGCAGAAAGTCAGTGATTAGGAAACAAAGCAGGAGTTGCCAGAGGTTTAATTAGTTCCTTTAGCACTTAAGGCCCATCTCGGAAGCCTGTGCAGGTGGGGACAGTGACCAGCCTGGGAAGGGCCAGCCTCTGTGGTTTGGGACGCCAGCCAGCACTTCCCCCACTCCAGCCTGGGCTTGGCCCAGTGGGCAGCACGGCGCTCCCCTTGCCAGGCGGGCTGAGCTGCATGTGGTCCACAGGCTCAGCCTGTAAGTGCCTGACCCTCAACAGCCACAGGCGGGGGGAGTTGGGGACCAAGGCCTGGAACAAGATGGATGGAATGAAATACAAGGACATAGGAGAATGAAAAGTCCAGTGATAGTAAGAGCAGTTTACAGTCAGCAAGCCACTTGGGCCAGCCCTCCACTGTCTATTCTAACTTTCTGGACAGATATTATCTTTCTTTTTCCATCCCTTTGTTACTAACATGCACATTCAATTTGCCCTTAAAAGGAAAAAGAGTTTGACTGGCAGAGAGTTGGTCATGGGCCTGGCCCTGTCCGGTTCTGTGCCCACACTGGTAGTCTCAGTCTTCCCTTGAGGGCAAAACAAACACACATGGAATTTATCGAGCACCTAATAGGTGCCCTATGATGTACATCCTTCACTCCTCACAACTGCTACGTCATGCTGAGACCACATTCCCATTTCACAGATAGGAAAACTGAAGCTCAGGAAGCTAAATGACTGCTCTGCTAACCTGCTCACTCAGAGATCTCCCACCGAGCAGGCTTTCCCCAAGAAGGGTTCTTAGGGGTGCAGACTGTGGCTAGCGTCCTGGTTGCCCCTTCCCTCCTTACATCTCTCTACCTGCCCCTACCTCCCTCAGAGCCCGGGTGTCCCCCTGCAGGGCTGCAGCCAGGTAGCAAACTCCCTTACAGCCTTGTAGGGATGGAAGTTAATTCCCACCAAGTGCCAGAGTGCAGTGGGGTTCAGAAATGCTTCCTTGAGAGAAATCGAGGAAGACCTTCAGAAAGGAGACACGTGCCACCTTCCTGGACTGGAAGACAGTATATGTGGGTGTCAGTATATGTGGGTATCAACTCTTGCCAGAATGACCTATAGATTCATCACAATCATTCACAATCCCAGTCAAAATTCCAGCAGGTTTTCGTGGAAATTGACAAGCCTATTCTAAAATGTATATGAAAATGTGAAGGGCCTAATGTAGCCGAGACAATCAGGAAGGAGAACAAAGATGAGCTACTTAAATCACCTGATTTTAAAACTGTCCATAAAGCTACAGCAATTAAGACACTGTGATATTGGTTAAAGGGTAGACACAGCAGTATGAGAGAACACAGTGAATACAAAAATAGACCCACACATACATGGTCAATTGTTTTATAACAAAGACAGCACTGCAATTCAGTGGAGAGAGGATTATCCTTTCGATAAATGGCGCTGGACCTGTTGGATCAACGGCATCATATAGAAAAATGAAGCTTGACTGCAACCATACCATAAACAAAAATTAATTCTAAAAGGATCATAGATCTAAACATGAACAGTAAAACAATAAAGCATCTAGACAAAGATGTAAGAGAATATTTTCATAACGTTGTGGTAGGCAAATATTTCTTAAACATAAGACAAACAAAACACTACAGAGGAAACAATTGATAAATTGGATTTCATTGAAATTTAAAATATCTGTTCACCAAAAGACACCATTAAGAGAGTAAAAAGGCAATCCACAAAGTGAGAGAAGATATCTACCCATATGTGCATCCAGCAAAAAATTCATAGCCAAAATATATAGAGTTCTTACAAATCAAACAGGAAAGGACAAACAACTCAACTAAGCATGGCCAAAAGACGTTAACAGGCACGTCAAAAAGGAAGATACCCAAATTTTCAACAAGCTATGAAAGGTGCTCAACCTCATTCACCACCAGGAAATGCATTTCACCAGGAAAATGCAAATCAAGACCAAAATAAGATACCACAACACCCCAGCTAGAATGGCTGAAATGAAAAAGACTGACACTACCAAACATGGGTGAAGACGTAGGGCAAGTGGAACTCTCATGCACTGCTACACTCATTGATACAACCACTTTGGAAAACCATTTGGCTCTATCTACTAAGCCTAAGCATATGTCAAACCTATGACCCAGCAATTCCACTCCTAGGCAAGAGAATTAAAAAGAGAATTCAAGAGAAATTTTAAAAATATGTTTACAATAAGACATATGCAAGAATATTCATAGCAGCTTTATTCAGAATGGCCCCAAACTGGAAAAAGCTTAAATGCATATCAAAGGGAGAAATAATAAATGAGTTGTGGTACAATCATACAATGGAATACTATTTGTCAATAAAAACAAACTACTGATGTATGCAACAATATGATTGAATCTCACAAATATTATACCAAAATAATCCAGACACAGAATAGTATACACTATATGATTCCATTTATTTGAAGTTCAAAAAACATAGAAATAATCTGTGGTGATGGAGGTCAGAGCAGTGGTTACCCTTTAGGGAGGTTATTTATTAACCAGGAGGGGGTGTAAATGGAACCCTCTAAAGTTCTGGAAATGTTCTACACCTTGATTTGAATAACAGTTACATGAGTGTAGACATATGAAAAAATTTATCGGGCTGTAGACTTAGAATATGTGCACTTTACTGTACTTATGTTATATCTCAATTTTTAAAAATAAGAATTAAAAAGAAAGGAGAGAAGCTGCGAATTCTAAGGCTCAGGTGCTCTCCCCACAGAGCCCCACAGCTCGGGAAGCCCAGGCAGCGTGGGTAACAGTATGTGCCTTTGATGAGTCCTCAGCCCTGTCCCTCTCACCTCCCTCCCGTGAAAAATGGTGAAAGACTTTGAAACAGGAGAGAGACTACATGTTCTGTCCACCGCACAGCTCTGGGTTATCTGATCCTCTAGGGGCCTCTCTCTGCCTTCCATTGCCTCCGAGCCAGTTTACAACTCCGTAAGCTGTACAAAATGGGTGTACAATGGGACAAGGATTCTTGTCCATAGAAATGCAGATGTATTTTGTGTGATCGGTGTGCAATTGATTACTGATCTGTGGATCTTACCAGTTTTTCTTCTATTTGCAACTTCATTTCCTGGTGGCCTATATGTGGATCTGCTCTTTGGATTCTCCTTTGAAGTAGTTGTAACATCTTACCAGTTCCCTCATTAAATAATAAGTTAAAATCTTTGACACGTATTCATTTTATATTTATATGAAAGTCATGATTTCTTTAACATCCTCTTGAATTCTCTCTCCACCACCCTTTCCTCTTGGCGGAACGCCTTGGCTTCTCTCTGTCTCCCACGTGAATTCCAGCCAGGGCTCCCTGGAGCCTCTGGGTGTTCAAATCCATTCACATTATTAAGCACCTGGTGTTTGCTGGGCTCTGCAGACACACAAGGGAGGAGACCAGTTCTGCCCTCCTAGTCCAAGAGGGAAGACCTAACTTGTTTACAAGAGTTTGCAGGGCTTCATTGTATCCTCTCAGTGACCCCTCATGGGCACCAGCATTATTCCTATCACTGTTCTTTACATGTCCATTTTACTGGTAGGAAAACCAAGGCCTAGGGAAGTGAACTGGCTTGCCCAGAGTGGACCCAGAACTCAAAGCCAGATCTCCAAATCCATTAAAAACACTGGGTGTTTTAATGTCCACTTCACATGGGATCAGTAACTCCCCACCCCCTGCTGGAACTACTGAGAGAGTCCCCTTCTCAGCATCTTTGTCCCTCCAAATAGCCTGGTCCCACAGTGGGCTCCAGAGGGAAGGAGGGGCTGAGAGAGGAGGCAAAAGGGGAGGGCAGGGTTGGCGGAGGCACTGCTCGTCCTGTGCAGGAAGGGCCTGGGGACCCACTGCTGCATTCAGAGCCTGGGGCAGCCCCAATGAGCTTGGGGAGATCCTGGGAGCCAAGCACCTTCCTGAACCTTCAATGACATTTCATCCAGGACAGACATGGGGCAGTTGCCATGCCAGCCTGAGTTATACAAAATCGCAATGCCTGCTGAGGAGGCCACTGCCACCAGGGGTGCTGGCCTGGGCACCCCAGGTCCTTCCAGCTCCAGGCCAAGTCCATCACCCCCCTTCCCTCACCCTCTGCCCCCAGCCCCACGTGCCTACGAAGGGCCTCTCTGGAGACCAGAGCAAAAGCCAGAGACTCCAGAGGCAGTGAGAGGACTTTAGGGCAGAGCCAAGGGAGCAAGGGGGCTGAGGGCATGACAGTCGGGGAGGCCACAGAGTGGCTGTGGTTGGAGCAGGGGGTGATGTCCCTGCCCCCACACACGTTCTGTTCCCCGAACACTAGAACACAGAAGGAAACGCTAGCAACTTCTGCCCACCTGTGCTTTGGCTAAAGAGAGCCCGGAAGGAGAAGCTGCAGCAGGCTGCTCTCAGAGGAGAGAGGGAAAGGAGAGACAAAGGCTGGGGGCAGGCCTGTCCCCTCCCCTAAAGCCATAGCATGAACGTGAGGAACAAGAGTGGACACTCTTGAAGACTCGCTGTGTGCCTGCCCTGTTCTCAGCACTTTATACGCTTGAACCATTCGATCTCCACCATGGCACCAAGAGGTCGGTACGATTATTACCTCCCTTTTACAGATGAGATAACTGAGACACAAAGATGTTAATTAACATGCCCCAGATCACACAGCTAGTAAATGATGGGGACAAGATTCGGACCCAAGTAGCCAGGCTGGCCTAGTTTCCAGTTTCTGCCACGCTGCAACATGGGGGCCCCTTTCACCAAGTATTTATGCAGGACGCCCTGTCGCCAGGGTCTGCTGGGGCCCAGGATGCCTTGGACAGCAGACCAGTCTCTGGCCTCACGGAGACCACAGCCCGGGCCTCCTGGGTGTCAGGGAGAGTGCGGGGAAGGGGCTGGCACAGTCTGTGAACGTGTGAAACCTGTCTCCCCAAGCAGTGCAGAGCTGAAACTCTTTCTCTGCTGTCACCTGCAGGCCCGCCTCGGCCTCCCCCCACCCCAGGCCTGCAGAGAGGTGTTACTATCCCTCTTACCCTGGACGAGTGGGCACCAGAAGCGGGAAGTGACTTGCTCTAGTCTCACAGCAAGAAGGGGACAGAAGTCTGGATTTGAATCCTGGACACCATGGGTCCTCTCAAACCCAAGGGCCAAGCAACTGCCACAGCCGGCTGGCAGGTGGGTGGTGGTTTGGGATAAAACTTGGGGTGCGAGGCTGGGTGTGGTGGCTCACGCCTGTAATCCTAGCACTCTGGGAGGCCGAGGCGGGAGGATCGCTCAAGGTCAGGAGTTTGAAATCAGTCTGAGCAAGAGCGAGACCTCGTCTCTACTAAAAATAGAAAGAAATTAATTGGCCAACTAAAAATACATAGAAAAAATTAGCCGGGCATGGTGGTGCATGCCTGTAGTCCCAGCTACTCGGGAGGCTGAGGCAGGAGGATCGCCTGAGCCCAGGAGTTTGAGGTTGCTGTGAGCTAGGCTGACGCCAGGCACTCTAGCCCCAGCAAGAGAGTGTGACTCTGTCTCAAAAAAAAAAACTTGGGGTGCGATTCAATGGGTAAGTCAAGCAGCTTCCCACCGCACGCCCAACACATCGGTTCGCACACTTGTCTTGGGAGGACT
>CAUYPO010070219.1:0-52746 GCA_963574435.1 Cheirogaleus major
TGCCCATCAATACATGAGTGGATCAACAAAATGTGGTATATGCATACCATGGAGTACTATTCGGCTTTAAGAAACAATGGTGATATAGCACCTCTTGTATACTCCTGGATACAGCTGGAACCCATTCTACTAAGTGAAGTATCTCAAGAATGGAAAAACAAACACCACATGTGCTCACCAGCAAATTGGTATTAACGGATCAACACCTAAGTGGACATATAGGAATAACATTTGTCGGGTGTCGGGCGGGTGGGAGGAGGGAGGAGGGGATGGGTATATACAAACATAATGAGATGTGCAACATTTGGGGGATGGGCTCTGCCTCGAGGGGGAAGGGGTGGCATGGGCAATATACGTAACTGTAATATTTGTACCCCCATAATATGCTGAACAAAATTTAAAAAAAATCATGGATTTAAGAAAGTGAGAAATCATACATGTCAGGGGGAACAGAAAAATTGCAAATAAGTAGAAGACAAAAGTTCAGAAAGTGACTATGGAGCGTAACACGGATGCCCATGTTGTAATTGGAGTCTAACCCCAACTCTTGACACAAGTAAGGTAAATCAGAGGTTAGCAAGTGATTAGCTTCCACAGCAGAAAGCCTCAGGAAATGAGAGGTCATACATTTTTTGTCTTGTTTTTATTCAAAGCAGTGGACTCCTCTCCTAACTCCTTTCTCTAGGCCTTATTGTTAAATTCAATATTCACAATGACCACTAGTTATTTTTTTCCATGCAGCCTTAAGCTTACGACTCAAATAGAGTCAGAGGTCTCATTAATTTTGCAATTAATATTTGACATTAGGCACTGTGGCCAGAAGTAAGTTGTAAATGTTAAAAAAAAAACAAAAAAAAACTACCATGCAATTAATAAAAGTATATTGCCCATTTAATTCAAGAGAGACTAATGTCTGCTTTTGTTATATATTAACATGGAATAACAAATAAATAAAATGTATGTCATTTGTCTAAGAAGTACTGAAAAAATCAATACTACCTCATGTATTGTCAAGAAAAAGTAGATTCTTCAGTAAGTAAATGCAAGTTTTTAAAAAAGTTTTATATGAGGGGAATAAAAAGAGTAGATATATTTACTCTTTACTTGATACCAAACATTAAAATTAAAATCAGGGTGGTCTTATGAGCAAAATGCATTTCCAGTATAAAAAATATAAATAAAAATAATTATTTGTGAATTGTTTGAATTAGAAAGTAATTCAGGTAATAGAAACAATAAGAGAAGTCATAAAGGAGTAATATATATAATTGTACTACATGTTTATACTTCTGAACCAAAAATTTAATGAGTAAAATTGAAGTTAAAAATGATAAATTATTTCTAGCAAATATATACTCTAAATGTTTTAACAAATTAATAAGACACATTTTGGGACCAGGAAAACATGTCAAAACATCAAAGAGATTAAACTCATGGAATATATGGATTGTCAATAACTATAGATAACAATAGTCTACAGAAAAGAGAGAAACAAATGTAAATAATTACTTTAGTTTCTCAAAATGCCCAGTATTTTTTTAATGAAAATGTTGGCAGTTTAGAAAGTTTAAAGCTTTGACTAGTAACTTAGCATTGAAATATTTATCCTAAGAAATAAGTAAACAGGAGAGTTATAAATTATGTGGAAGAATGTTGGCTTTAGTATACCAAAGCTATAAAAGTAGTTAGATGGTAGAATTATGAATGGCATTCTTTGTTTCTATGTGTCTTCTTATTTTACAAAGCACAGATGAGTCACACTGAAAACAGTCAAGATGATAAAATTGACTGAATTTCATCAATAACCACAACAAATGAAAATGATCTAAACACTCTGATTAGAAGGTGTATATTGTCAGGTCAGTTTAAAAAAAAGAGCAAAAGTCATATGTTTTAAACACAAAGACACAAATAGTTTAAAAGTGAACGATGGGTAGAGGTGTACCATACTAACACTAAACAAAGAAAAACTAGAATTTCTGTGTTAATATTAATCAAAGTATATTCCAGAGGTAAAAATATTTCCAATAATAAAGAAAATAATTTCTTGACTGTAAAGGGAGCGATTCATCAAGAGGATACAACAATCCTATCTATTATGCATCTAATAACAGAGCTTCAAGATATACGAAGCAACAACTGAGAGAACTGCAAAAAGAAATAGGTAAATTCACAAAAATTAGAGAAAGCAGCAATGAAAAAGAAGTACAAAGTTGGAGGGGTAGCAGCGACTGATTTCAGACAAATAATAAATATACAGTAATCCAGACTGTGGGAAATTGGCATAGATACAGATAAGTACGTTAATGGAATAGAATATAAAAGATACATATTTTGACAAACGTGCAAAGGCATTTTGGTGGAGAAAGGACAGACTTTTTAACTACTTCGGTACCAGCCTCGACTATAGTCAACAGCCACAGATGAACGCGCACAGCGACTTTAGCCGACAGCCGTGATATGACTTTTCTAATTTTTCATTTATCAAAATAAAAGTGTGAATATTTAAAAATAATGTAATTAAAACATATATGTATATGTTATCTATTCTGATTTACATTACAAGTATAGCTGCCTGTAAAGTAAAACAAGCTTTCAGTGCTTTAAAGCTTTTCTCATCACGCAAGAGCAAAACAGATTCGTCATCAATGCACAGCACAAACTATCATGGGGACTGTGAGTGCTGGCTATGGGCAAGGTTTCGGGCAGGTGAGCGCTGTACCGAAGTGGTTAAGAAATGATATTGTAACAATTATATATATACACATGCAAAACAAAAGCTTTGATTTTATATGACACTATATACAAAAACAAACTTAAAATGAATCATAGAAATAAGTGTAAATCCTAAATTTATAAAAATTTTAGGAAGAAACGTGGCAGAAAACTTTTGTGACCTTAGGTTAAATAAATAACTTTTAGACATCATGCCAAAAATACCAACCATAAAAGAAATGATAAAATGAACTTCGTCAAAATTGAGAACTTTTACTTTTCAAAAGACACTGTTAGAGAATAAGACAATTCACACATCAAGAGGTGAATGGATAAACTTGTTCTGGTATATCCATACAATACAAATATTGTTCATTTATAAAACAGATTGAAATACTAACAATATGCAATGACATAGATTCATCTCAAACTAATTATACTGAATAAAAGAAGCCAAACAACCGAGTACATACTATGTAATTTTAATTGATATACAATTTTATAAATTACAAACTAATCTATAAAGACAGGAAGCATATCTCTATTAGGGAATGGTATGGGACAGGGTGTGGTAGGAGAGAGAGATTCCTAAGGAGCTTAATGAAACTTTTTGAAGGAGATGGACATATTCATCATCTTCATTTTTATGACAGTTTCATGGGTGTATACATGTGACAAAGCTCATCAAAACGCACACTTTATATAGTGTGATATATTTTATGTAAATTATATCCCAAAGAAGCTATAAAACCTAAAAATTTTAAAATACTAGTGTCCTTGAAGCATTATGATACCCAGAAAAAAGGATTGTTATGTATATAAATTAAAATAAACATGATATATTGATACATAATTATTATATTGAAAGAAAAAAATAAAATAAATGTTAGCATTTATATTTTAATATTTTCATACCCCGAATTTCTGAGCATGAGCATTTGAGAAATAAAATGTTTGATTAATATTTATCCAAATCCAAATGTTTGATTTTCACTAAATTTAATTCATTAATTTATTTCAGTAGTTTAGCATCATATAGCTACACCCAAAGCAAAAAATAAAAAGGCATTTTTACAAAAATATTCATAATTATAAGAACATAAATTTAACATTTTTACAAATTAATTGATAAAATCATTTATTAAAGTGTCTTTTTTCTATATATTGTACAATTTAATATGAAAAGAAAAATTTAACAAAGCATATGAAGAAATTAAGACTTCCTGAGTCCTATTCTCAATCAGCCAATGATCCATATATGAAGCAAGATCACTTATACATGCAATAGATATTTCAACTTAATAAAAAAAATTTGCAATAATCTAATACTTCAAAGAAAGTAAAGCTATTTTTGACTGAAATAATGAGGAATAGATTATAAAAGAGGAATGAGCCCAGTTTAGGTCATTTGTAGAGTCTGAACAAGTTAATGAGGAAAGTGTGAATAGAGTATCATTGCTCTTGTTGAAAACTAATATAATCATTCATAGTCATCAGTTAAGTCATAACTTACATGGCTTATTAGCAAATTATAAAATAGAAAAAAATTCTAATCATGTAGATAAATATTAATCTAACAAAAATGGTTGAAATTAACACAAGTCAAATATACAATTGAATCTATTATGATATTTTCATTTTAAATGCTTTCATCAATCAGAAATTTCTTGAATATATGTTATGAACTTAGTGTTTTCTAGGCACCTAGAATATATTTAGAGATATTAAAATACAGACAACTAAAGATTCAATTATAAGATAATATGCTGAGGCTTGAGGAATGCCAAGGTTTACAAAAGGCACTAGAGGATAGTATTAATTTATTTTCTAGAAATGTTTGCTGTTAAATTCCAATGATAGGAAATGTATTCAGGAAGAAAAGTGCTCAGGTGAGAGACTTGAGAAACAGGATGAATAATTTTAATTTTCACTGAGACTGACGAAAAGTGGTGGGGAGAGAATTTGGAAAACAAAATAAAGGATTCAGTTCTAGTCTAAATGAGTTTCAGGTACAGTGGAATCTTTAGTCAATGTACACATTAGGCCATGTGGTACAGTGGTATAAAATGCGGGGAAGGGACTTGGACTACAGTCACAGACTCATACATTATCAACACACATGTTAAGTGAAATCAGGAGAAAGTATGAGCTACTCAATGAGATCAGCTACATCCGGAATAGAAGAGAGCATAGAACAAGCCTAAAAATGGAAATATAAACACAGGAAACAACAGGTGAATATAGCAACAGCAACTGAGTAGGGGTGATTTGAGAGATAGAAGGGAATACATGTTTTCCAAAACACTATACGACTACACATTATTTACATAGAAAGGTATGCTGCATACATTCCAAATTTAAAATAAATATGTAATTAAATATTTCAACTGACATATTTTTATTTATACAAAAACCAACCTTTATAGATATATTTATGACACCACATGAATTTATGCAGAAACATTGAGCTTTCTTAGAAAGTAAAACTTATATACTATATAAAGTATTTGTATTCATCTTCATTTTCTGCATGATCCTAAATGTAAAATATATTTTTCCAAAGAAAAAAATAAGAAAGATTTTCAAAATAAACTAAATAATATTAGATTCAAACCAGAGTGTCTTGAAAGAATTATAATGTTTTGAACTTTTGAGCAAGTCACAAGTTCACTCAGGTTTCTAAAGAGATATAATTAATATTGCATTTTATTTTTATAGTTCTTGATGTCTTAAATTATAATTATGATTGAAGTGCTACAAATGTTATTCAAAAATATGATCCATTGACTGAAATAAGAAGCTGGTTTTTGAAAGAGGACTGAATTGCCCTAGAACATTCCACATACTCATTTTTGTCCATGAGGGATTTTTAAAAGGATGCTCATATGATAATTATTATCTGCTTCCTCTTGGCAGCTGTCCTATTTCAGAAACATAGAATTTGTGATGTCCCATGTGACATTTTTTGTGCTTATCTGGTTGATGAAAAAAAAAGAGACTAAATGTATGTAAATTAAATTTGAGGAAATAATGATTCAGAGTTTAAGTACCTATATGCCAAGTTTCAGTGAAAAGCAAATAAAAAAGCGAAGTTATAAATCATTCAAAAGGGGGGATTTATGATGGAAACAAAAGCCAACTTTAACCATAGTTTCTCTGCTGGGTGCTGCTCTATAGAATGGTTATAATAAATCATGCAATGTATGAATAGAAAATAGAATTCTTTTAACTTCCTAAGGATAAGCTCCTGAGACTGCTCTCTGACTCTGTGCACTTATGCATGCACATCTCTTTTTTTATTACAGATATTTTACACTGTATTGACTACACCATACTTACCATATTCCAGCAAACAAATTAGACATCTGTGTATAATCAGATGGATATTCATACCCTATTTTTCATTTTAATTTGGTATATTATATATTTGTGCACACAGTGCCAGGGTTTCAGTATGCCTTGCTGTAAGAAAACTTACCATTACCTAGCCATCTTTGGAGAGGATTCTGAGAACATTTCATATAACTAGAAATAACATTTTCAATTTTATAAAAACTGAAATATTATATTATTTTCAAGCTTTTTTCCCCTAAAGTTTTAGAGTTCATTTTTTGGCTTTTAGAAATAATTTTTTGTCTCTAATCATTGTTGCTAAATCATCATATAAAATAACTTTGCTTAAGAGATGATCTAGGATGGGCCTGTACATTTTTTTCACTACCACTATAGCTTTTTCCACTTCTTTTTGCAGTAATCAAAAGTTTGTAACTACTTAGGAAAAAAATAATGTTAGAAACAGGCAAAAAAAAGAAGAAGTTATAAAAG
Organism: Cheirogaleus major; assembly: GCA_963574435.1. Lineage (NCBI taxonomy): Eukaryota > Metazoa > Chordata > Mammalia > Primates > Cheirogaleidae > Cheirogaleus > Cheirogaleus major. The sequence goes on from CAUYPO010070219.1 coordinate 6,541, forward strand.
AGAGAGGAGACAAGAAATAAAAAATAAGGAGAAAGGAGAGTGAGGAGACAAGGAGAAAAACATATGGTGGCAGAGAAGACAATAAATTGGAAGAAATATAAGAAAAAATAATCATGGAAAATTGTCTTCCAAATAGAGGAATATTGATATTTAATCTTGTGGATATTTTGTGTATACTTACCACCTAAGAAACCAGAACAGAAATAAAGAGGTTCAGGAAAGGAAGACTAAAGAGTCACTAAAAGGGGACGAAACTTTTAAAAGTTCACATATCCGAGATTTCTCAACAGTCTTAGCAATTACTTAATGGTTTGATCTATCTTACTATAGTTAAAATTACATTGGAATGTAAGCTTGCTTATACAGGGACTTGACTTCAGAAAACTGTAACAACCTTGACACTTATTTTCAATGTACACACCTTTTTACTAGGTAACCAGACCTAACTGTTTTCTGGGGAAAAGTATTTTTATAATAATTTGTTTTAAATTTTCAGTCAAAAATGTAAAATGTTAGCGAACATTAGACATTTTTTTGATATCTAAAATAGAATATAAACGATTCTTTAAGCAAGAGGTCTTCATGCTCATCTCGTCATTAAATGATGGATGAAGGGCATAGCTTGTCAAAGAGCATTGATGTGTGTTCTGAGAATAACACTACCGCAGACAGTAGAGGTCAGGAAGGGACGTCTACTCCAGCTGCGTGCATGTTCAAAGTTGGCCGCATGTAAACAGAAAGAGGCTTGGGAAGTTCAGTAGCCTGTGATTCTCTTCCGGTACTTGCTCCCAAACATGAGGATAAGAAAGCTTAATGCTAGGGAGGCGGCAAGAACAGGGCAGAGATTTCAGTGTGACAAAGGGAAAATGCCACATTGTTCTCTATTTCAACATGTCTGGGAAATTTAGCAAAGAGCAGACTGTAGTAGGAAAGAGAGAGAGGTGCACCCCCTACTAGGCTGTTGTGTTCGGTTCACTGACACATTTGACTAGATTCGTAGGTAATTATGTATTCTTTAAGCAACAAGACTGGATTTTGTGTACAATTTACAGCTTATATAATTAGAAAAGACTGTCCCCAATCTTTCTATGTGATTTAGTTTGTAAACAACATCCAAAACTTTGTTTTGCTTTAATGATGTTTATGCATAAGAAATGAAAGAAACTGATAAGAAATGCTCATGGTTAATTGTAAGGTGCTACCTCACACAAGACTTAACATTTTCTGACCCAATGACAACAGAACATATAGCAGATGAAGTGGAAAATGCAATGAACCGAGAATCAGGAGACCAGGGTATTCATCTTGCTGTTGCCACTAATTAGCTGTCTGACCAAGAGCATTTCAGTGTTTCTGGATTTGAATTTTCTCATATGCAAAATGAGACAGTGCTTGATCTCTAAAACCCTTTACAGTGCCAAAAATCTGTATATACATTGCAGTCTCCTTGCTGGCAGCACAGGTAGATTTACTTTGAATTATCCATGTGCACTTTTCCGTTTATTTTGTGAATAGTGCTATGCTCTATTGAATGGCAATCTTTATAGGGGTAGTGAGTGTGACAAAGGGACTTGAAGTGATCTGTTCAAGAATCAGAAGCCCCACCACAGCCAATTAGCAAAAGCCCCAATCAACAAACTTCCCTGGTGATACTGTGATGCCAGTTATTCCTTGGGGATGTATATTGGACCGAGAATGAATTGCATTCACAATCAATTAGAATTTCAATCACAATTGGACAAAATATATTCTCTCAAGAGCAGAATGACAGATTATATTGCTTTCCCAATGGTAACTTTATGATATCACATAGAAAAGATGAAAAAAGGTCAGTGATCTAAGGTGATAAATCAGCACCCATGGCATTAAGAGTACATCTGTGAACTAAAGGGACATCCATAAATATACTTAGATTTTAATAATCTGATCTATAAACAAATGACCAAACAAAAAGAACAAGAAGAATAGACAGAAATATTTTTAATAAAATGATGAGTACACTATGGAAAACTGGGGCACTATAATTGTCATCAATATTGCATTGACTACGTAATTCCAAGTCTACGTTTCAATCTCACCTTTTAAAATCACTAGTATGTCTGTGCTATAATATCTTACAGAAATGTCGATGTATTATATTTATTACATGTGTTCAATTTGCATTTAACAACCTGAAAACAAAATTCTGAATGACAGATATATTTTTAATAAAGTCTTTGAAATATGATACAAATAATGGAGTTTGTTCCTCTGTCGATTAGCCAATTTTTCTAAGGTATATTGTTTGTATATTGTTTAAAACAATGTTTTGAATATGAAACTGATATAAATTTTGTATTCTATTATGTAATTACAAATTTTAATACTCATTTTTTCAAAAGATCCTCTCCCAAAAGAGTTTCTTTTGTTTAAGAAAAGATAATACGAAAAAAATGAGGATAAATCAATAAATTTTCTTATAATTTATCATGCATGATAGGTTAATAATGGGTCCATAGTAACACAGAATTCAAATCTTCACTTATAAAATGCTAAACAGACTGTGGTTTAGTCCTTTATAACACATTGTGCACCAAAGAAAGAAAACATTTCTTTCTTTTCCTCTCCATTTCTTTTCCACTTCTTTCCTGGGGTCTCTGGATATAATTTAAATCATTTACTACTCTGAAATAAAATTGACTTGAAAGATACTATTTGAACCCAACCTCATTACAGATGAAATCACTGAGCTCTAGAGAATTAAAGTGACTTTCTAACATCAAACAGTTCATTAATAGCAGAGCCAATGTTGTAACATAGGTCTAGTGACTTCAAATGTAGCAATTTATCTTTTAGCCTTCAGACATTTATCTTTTGGCCTTTGTATAGCTCTAAAATCAAGAACCAATTATTTATAATGTAACTTTCTTTTGATATTCAAAATCTTGAGTTTATTCAGAAAGTTAGAACTCATTCAATGTTTTATTAATTTGGTCCTTGCTCAAAGATGAAATCACCCAAGTGAGAAAGAAAAAGCCAAGATTTTCAGCAATTAGAAAAGCAGATCCAATTGTTAAAAAACCTTCATTGGATAGCCATGAATGATGCACCAAATGACAGATACATGTGTTGGTATCCACCTGAGCCCAAGTGCAAAGTATAGCATCTTGACCTAGGACTACATGAGAAACAAATCTCTGTATAATTGCCTTCCTGAACTTCAAAAAGAATGCTCTTCAGATTTTAGTCACTAGTAAATTTTACAAAAGCAAATGGCAATTAATAGAACCTTTGCTCTTCCCAAACCCAGTGTACAATGGAGACACTAGGAATGGGCCTAGTAAGGTATAAGATAAATGGACAGTGGAACTTCGAAAGTCTCAGCAGGGCAGATCTATGAAAAGCACACAATTTGAAGGAGTATAGAGAAGCCTTATATTAAAAAAATAAATAAATAAATGAAATAATTAAATTAACAAAACCAGTCCATTAGATTTGACAAAGAAACACTGGCTAATTCCCATGAAGCCTCTCATATTGGCCTATAGACAATTTAGCATAATCTAGAGTTTGCCTCAATGTTTCCTCGGGTTTGTACCCCAAAATTGTGGTATATACAGAGTGAACTCATATCAACTATATTAATTAAAGCACTTAGACTAAAATCTCTACCTTCTGTAGTTGATCCACACATACACACACACACACACAAAAAAAAAACCCTAGAAACTTGATTTATAACTGTATAATCAGGACCAAGTATGTGATAAGGTATACTTTTAAACTTGCACTTTATTTTGAAATAATCTTACAAAAAAGTCACAGGAGATAAAACGAAGTTTTAATGGGATCATGATAAATGAGCCTGATGTGTCTATCTTCACAATGGGGATATCAGAATTAATGTGACTGGAATACCCACAGTCTAATGGCTTGAAAGGACATGTGAATTTTTGTCTCTGTGATTCTTATTTTGCTTTCAAACCCAGTCCATTCATACAGGGCCAATTCTCAGCATGACATGCTGGATGTCATTTGGATTGTCTCCATGTTCAGCCTCTGAGTTGATTAATGTTTTAATCCTATGGAGATGGAAGGCCATATGTAAAACCTGAATGATATTTCTCCCTAAACCCTCTTTGTAAGACACTGGAGCAAAAGCTACACTGTTTGATACTAAGAGAACATAATAGTAGAAATGACATTTTTCTCCTGGCTCTCCCAAAAAGCAACTCTTACAGAATAGTAAGGAGCATATAATGGAATACTTAGTATCTTTCAGGAGACTAGAGTGCACCAGTAATGTTCTTTTGAAAGTTGTGGTAATCAGGAGGATATCATAGTTGATCCTGACTTCTTTTATGTGATGACAGACCAGAATTCTTCACGAGCAGTTCTAAGAAATCTCTTGATATCCCTGGAAGTACTTTGAGAATGTTGTATCAAGGATAAGCATAAGTAAATTGGAACAAGAGCCTGTAAAACTTAGGTTATTATTGGTAATATAAATCCAATTGTATCAATTGACCATTAAACTAAGAAAATTAATTTCAATAAATATAAGTATCAAAAGAATACTTTATTTCTTCATGTATCAAACACTCAACTCACATGATATCTTGCTATTCCCAACTGTATGTGACAACATATTCTGCAACACTGTCCCTTACCACAAGCCTGGGGAACTTATCAGTATTGAGCAGTTCGTGAAACCATAGCATTGTAAAAGCTTATGTTGGATTTGGGGCAACAGTTTGAACTGTAATACCCTGGTTACTATGGGCTTTAAGGCTGGTGACCTAATCCCCCAGAGTCTTTTGACCCTAGCAAGATCAAACATGCCTTCCTGAAACCACTCACCAAATATTTCAGTCAACATTAATTGTTAGGAGAAAAATAGGGACTTCTAATTTTTAATCAAGGCAACATTCCTATAACTGCAGACATATTGGAAAATATTTACTAAATTTGGGCACTATTTGATGAAATGATTAAATTGTTCCAAAAGGAAATGTTAATTCCATTAAATGGTGATGACTGGGACAAAATTGCCATTCATGAAACTAATAATGCCCTTTTAAAAACTTGAGTACTATACTCAAAGAATAATTATTAATTTCTATTTAAACTGCCCCACTCATTATCATACAGTTTTAAAGTCCCTATGTAAAACATATGGGGTATGACCAAGAACATTGCACACATGTAGCTAATAGAATACTATAATTCTTCTATGGACTTGCATAGCCACAAGACCTTGATTTTAGATTACCAAGATTCATTTGTATTTATACTCAAAGCTTTTTATGCTGGTTGAATTTATTATGGCATTCAATTGCATTTAATTTTATAGTATTTAAAATAAAATAATGAAATATAGGGAGAAAAATAGAGATTTTCATATAAAAGTGTTCTGTATATGATAAAAGTAAAAAAAATCTAAGGTATGAGAATAAAATAATTATAAATCCTCTTAAGAATGAAAAAAAATTAAGGGTGCTGTATATAATTTGTTTCATAACTTATTTAAGTATTCATTTATTTTTAGAAATTGTAACTAGAAATCATACATGTCATTTATGGTAATTTTGAGCTTTGTAAGAAAGATAATAGAATCCTATTCAAGAAAACTATATTCTAAGTTAAGGCTACAACCTCACTAGGTTAGTTAATAAATGAGAATTTCCATATGCTTTATTTTTAAATAAAAACAAAATATATTCTTACATTAATTTTCATGTTTTCTTGCTTAATAGAACTTTTACATTTACTGATAAATTAACTACTTGAACCACTTATCAGGTTATTATGTAGAAAAACCTCTAAATAAATATTATGCTAAGACTTGTGAAGCCTTATTTTATTTGAGGTTTTTTTTGTCTTCTATTGTCTCTCATTTTTTGTATACAGTAATATAGATTAAAAATAGGAAGTTATGCTAGTCTATATTGAGAAAAATTTATTTGTATTAAAAACATTAATTTTCTTTGTTTAAAACTAAAAGCACTAGCCAAAAAAGCATGGAAACATTCAGACTCATTATTTAAAATATGGAAATAATTAAATAAGCAAATAATAAATTCTCAGTATGATATCTTATTTAGTTATCTTTTTCAGTATGCATAAGATGACTCTGAAGGAAGACAATCAATAGATGTATCATTATGTAGATCTAAGCATACGGAAATAATGTTTACTAAAAAATAACCAAAAGAACTATACAGTCAGTGGTGCAATAAGTGAAAAACATAACAAAAGAACAGAACTGCCTGTTATGAGATTTAATAGTCTGTTTTGAGATTCAGGAGTAAATGAATGATTGTGATAATAATGAGTTGTAAACACTTTAACTTTGAATAATAATTAGAAAGCTGCACTTGTAACTGTTGTACAATAAAGAAAAAAGAGCATATACGCTTTTCATTCAACTATTTTATGTTTCAAAGCATGGTGGGAAAGTTATCTGGAAATCTCTGGATCAGTGCCTTATAACCACACTACATCCCTGTGGATAATGAAATGAACAAGAAGTTTGAGTGGTTAAGCAAAGAGTTGGAAAACAAATCCCTTTAAAATTTTAGTTATGGGTGGCAGGGTGTGGTGGCTCACTCCTGTAATCCTAGCACTCTGGGAAGCTGAGGAGAGAAGATCGCTTGAGGTCAGGAGTTCAAGACCAGCCTGAGCAAGAGTGAGACCCCGTCTCTATTAAAAATGGAAGAATTAGCTGGGCGTGGTGGCACATGCCTGTAGTTCCAGCTACTTGGGAAGCTGAGGCAGGAGGATCACTTGGGCCCAGGAATTTGAAGTTGCTGTGATCTAGGCTGATGCAAAGACACTCTACTCAGGGCAACAGAGTGAGACTCTGTCTCCAAAACAAACAAACAAACAAAAAAATAGTTATGGGTATTTTAATACTCTGGAACATTTGGTTTGGGCTTGACAACACAAAACACACTATAGAATATTTAATTTCTTTTGTTTGAAACCACCAAGGCATGTTTTAGTTGCCTGAATCTCAAGTTGTAATTCAGTTTGGGCCTGACTTTTGTAGGAAACCTAGGACAGGGAAGAAGACGGCAGTAATGAGGTTCTTGAAAAAGTGAAAGGCTAGTGTCCCTCTGAGGATTAAAAGTCTTTCTAAGGAACTTCCCAAGTAAAACCTTCACACAAGAAACAAAGTAGTCATCTCACCAATTGCAGCATATTAGTTTGCTTCTCACAGGCAAATAACTTCTGTTTATTAAATGTTCTATAATACTTTATTACAACTTTTCAAATTATTACATGTGTCAGAGAAGAACAGATAATGTGTGGAATTGTACTAACTATATAAATTTCACATTCGATCTATTTCCTTTCTTCTATTCTACAAAGAATTCTCCTTGCCAAACAATATATAGTTATAAAGATTAGGGCAATTTTACAAAAATTGCTTCTACATAATTTTTAAGTGACTCGAGTTTTAATAATTAAAGTGAATTAAATATTGTTAATTTGTTTATATTCTGTAAATCTGACTATACCAACATGGCAAATATGTCATAGAATAATTCTCTATTAAGAGTACTATAATATCTGCTTCAATAAAATTCGAACACTCACAAAAGAATTTAAAACACCTACAAAACATCATTGAAGAAAAAGTTTATGTAGTCCACACCTAGTAGACATGAAAAAATTAAGTAGCAAAGCTCCAGGCTATTTCAGCTGGTTTGTTGGTAGGGTGCCTGCCTGACAGTGTCATAAAACAACTGATAGAGAATCAATTACTTTTGCCCAGGAGGGAAGACTTTTTTCCAGGTAACCTCTAAGCTATTTTCTTCCCACAACTGTGAACACAGAACCTTCCCTTTACTGCCACAGAGCTGATCATAGACAGGATGTGGAGCAGAGAATTAGCACACAAAGAAAGAATGAGTCCATTCCTGTGCACCCAGGTGTTTGTTGGTGAATGAAAGTACCCTGAAGGAGAGCAAAGCTAATATTTCTACATTGCACAGATCACTGCAATAGCAAATCAGGAAAAGCAGTAGAGATTCAGAGAGTGTTTAATGAAGATCCCATTTTATTCTTTGTTAAAAGATAAGAGTTACTTTTAGCATAGTTGTCTCATATGAGCTGGACAGAATTGTTATCCACAATGTATAAAGAATTCCAGCAAATCACTAAGAATAAGTCATCCGATAGACAAGTGTCAAATGACATGAATTAAATATACACAGGAAAAGAATTAGGAATAGAAAATAAACATATTAAAGGTGTCCAGTCTTCTCAGTAATTAGAAAAATGAGGAAGGATACTTATTGACATATAATTTTATACTCATTAAACATAATGATAATTAATAAGACAGCCAACAAAACATAGTTAAGCATTGATTAGCATGGTTTTTGAAAAATGCTAAGTCTAATACCCTGTCAGTGAGGAGGTCGAATGGTAAATCACTGTGTAGTATGTTAGAGGTATCTAACAGAGTTTAAAATGTTTTTAATGTGTGAAACAGTTTACAGTTCTAGATATATAACCTAGATAAACATTTACAAATATGCAGTAGAAAAATTTTAGAGGGATGTTTATTGGATAGGTCACTATTTCTAGGGAAATAAGCGGGAAAAAAAATCCAGAAGTTCATTTGGTGGAATGTAGCTATATGCTATATGAAGAGAGGTATATTAATAAAATGAATTATAATCCAAAAGATTAAATGAGATCTATCTATATCAATATGTATATCAATCATCTAAACCTAAAGATAGATAAGATAATATGAATTATTATACAAGAATAATTATAGCAATATATGTACGCTTAAAGACAAATATTATAAAATAATACTCTATATCATTACATATATTAACACACATTTGAAAAGGGAGGGATGGAAATGGATCAGGAAAAATAATGCAGAAAATTTTCATTTTATTAAAAAACTGTGAAACTAATGTGATATATATATACACATACAATAATTGTGATCCTTTAGGTGATTACTAGATTATATTCTTTGTACTTATTATTTGTTTCAAATTAAAATACTTAAAATCATTATATTATGTTTAGATTAAATACTGTAACTAGCTAAAGAAAGGTGAAAATATGAAGAAAATAAAGTGAAAGTGAAGACATTTTCAGTTATGCACATTCATAAATGTTTGTGGAGGAAGAGTGATTTAATGCACACAAAAGAGCTGCTATGTTGCAGACAAATACAGCATCCCCAAAAGTATTAAATATACAACATACATTATGAATTAGAAACTAATGTCCTCAATCATCTCACAACCCATCCCCTCAATTCACTCATGAACCGAACAGATTTCATATGTTGCCTACTGTTAATTATTTTAAATGCTCTTTGTTTAACCAAAACTACTTTTTTCAAATCTTTAGTATGAAAATATGGTTATGGAATTAATAAAGAGACATCTTAACCAAATTTTTATTTTAAACATTAATATTAAATGATTATAATAAGAATATACATGTAAGAAATATCTATACATTTAGTCAAACTCTGTTCTATTCAATTTATATAATAGGAATTATGTTAATTATTCTTAACAAAGGAAAGATTTGAAACTGTCTGAAACATAGTACACATGCTATTGGATTATTTTGTAACATAAATTGCAATCTAAAATGTATAATGCCAGTTTCATGATGTTTTACATTTATCTACAATTTCTGAGATTCAGTACCGTGGAGTAAGAGGTTGCTGAATTATATTACACTGTCTTAATATAAAAAGAAAATATTTTCTGCAATTCCCTTCTTGCCACAATTCAGTGTCAGTAAGTCAATTAAATTAATTTTTTATGACATATAAATCATTGAAGAACAGCAGATAAAGAAAATCATTGACTCTATTCCCCATCCTGTCACCTATTATCTTTATAAAGTGACAAAAGAAGAAAAATCATAGTAGTAAAATGATTTTTTACTAAAAAAATTTACTACACTGTTGGTCAGCTCACAAGAGAGCAATTCTATAGGTAAGGACATGTGGAAAGAACAGAATTATAGAAATCCAAAGTTGTAGTTAAGAATAGATCTATGTCTAAATTAGAGATGATTTATTGAACACATTGGAAGTCTCATTTTAAACCCTTTTTATTTGCATTAGCTCAACTTTTTCCACTTCAAATTCCTTTGAAAATATGTATTTTCTATACTGGATTTATTATTTTATTTGCTGAGCATCAACTACATTATTCTTGAAAACTGAAAAATTATTTATTTGTGGTTACACCAAAGATATGAGGAGGAATTTAGATATCTATATTTTTATGGAAAACAATAATGGAAATTTACTTTTTTTGATATTGAGAAGTTTTTATCAAATTGAAACCAAAATAATTCAAAACTATATTTTTTTGAATATATACTCAATTGCCAAAATGCTAAGGTTAGAATAGCTGTATTGATCTTTCCTTTTTCATCTATTTTCATTTTCCTTCTCATTTGACCATTTTGATATTTAATATCATTTAGTCATTGCCAAGATAGAAAAAGTGGTAAGTCATATGGAATTTTTACCTATTTTATTTCTGGAAAATGATTTATAGCATTTGGGTAGAATGAGTGATTTTATTGTTATTATTATTATCATTAAATTAAGAGTTAAGAGATATCTTTATGTACTGGCATAGGTTGCAGTTGTAGTCTGTGAAGTTCCAGAAGACCATGTCTGTCACAAACAGTGCTCTTTAAAAAAACAGAAGACAAACATACAAAAAATAGCCTAAAATAGTCAACTCCTCACTAGAATTCATAGCTCGTGCCATGCCATGTTTTTTGAAAGAAAACAAGCCTGTTACTTTACCTATAAAGCTGATTGCATAACTAGGAATAAATGTGCAAGAGTCAATGGTCACAATGTAAAATAAGGACACTGCAGACTGAATGGAGGCAAACCTTCCCAACTAGATCCTCTTATCTGGAATGTGTACATGCTATATGAACAAATAAAAATTTAGTGCCTTCAGCTCACTTTGCTGCCCCATGTAATACTAACCAATTCATTAGATTCCTGTGAAGCCTAGAATGCTTGCTAATTTCACTATAGGGCCCACAGTGCCAATGGTATTAAAGTGCTATCTCATATTCCTTTATATCTTTCTATAGAACATATTTAGTACAGGGAATATATGCATGGCTTTTCTTTGCAAATTTTGCTAGCCTGACTAATTACTATGGCCTCAAAGATACAAAGACCCCATTCTGTGGTAAATTATATAAATATGTACCTGCTATTTAGTGTTTTTTAGAATAGACATCTCCTTTCTCTATAATGAGTTGCAAATATTCTGATCACTTAAGGCAAGGAGAAGGGGTCATGGTAAGGTTGTCCTTTGCAAATCTATTCTGTTTTCATAACTAACACCACAATATTTTTAATTTATTTTTATTTTTAATACATTTATTTGTACATATTTATCAGGTACATGTGAAATTTTATTACATACATAGAATGTATAACGATCAAGTCAGTGAATTTATGGTATCTATCACCATAGTCTATCTATCACCATGGTCTATTTATCATTTCTCTGTGTTGGGTACATTTCAAGTCTTCTAGCTACTTTACAAGTACAATACATTGTCATTAAATATAGTAACCCTAATCTTCTATCAAATATTAGAACTTATTTCTTCTATCTAACTGTATGTTCATAACCATTAACCAACCTCTCTTCATTCTCCCCAGTCATTCACCCACACACTCTTCTCAATCTCTGGTTTCTATCATTCAACTCTCTACTTCCATGTGATCAATTTTTTTGTTGTTTAAAGCAAATATTATGAGTGAGAACAGGTAATATTTGTCTTTCTGTGCCTGGCTTATTTTACTTAATATAATTTCCTTCATTTCTACCCCTATTTTTGAAAATGACATGATTTCATACTTCTTCTAATGGCTGACTAGTATTCCATTATGTATGTATACCATGTGTTCTTTATTCATTCATCCACTGATGGACATTTAGGTTGATTCCATAACTCAGCTATTGCGAATAGTGCTGCAATAAACATAGGAGTGCGTGTATCCCTTTGATATATTGATTTCTTTTCCTTTGAATAAATACCCAGTACTGGATTGCTGGATCATATGGAAGTTCTATTTTTAATTTTTTGAGAAATCTCTATACTATTTTCCATAGTTGTTGCACTAATTTACATGCCCCCAAAGAGTGTGTAAGATTTTATTTTCTCCACATCCTCACCAACATCTGTTATTTTTCATCTTTTTAATAATAGCCATTCTAACTGAAGTAAGATAATATCTCATCTTGGTTTTGACTTGTATGTTTTGGATGATTAGTGATGTTGAGCATTTTTTCATATACCCCTTTGCCATTTGTATGTCTTTTTTTTTTTTTGAAAAATGTCTATTCATGTCCTTTGCTCATTTTTAATGGAATTATTTGGGTTTCTTGGTTTTGTTTTTTACTGTTGAGTTACTTTTAAATTCCAGATATTCATCTCCCGCAGAATGAGTAATTTGTAAATATGTTCTCCCATTCAAGAGGTTGTCTCTTCACTCTGTTGATTGTTTCTTTTGCTGTGCAGATGTTTTTAGTTTAATATTGTCCCATCTGTCTATTTTTTGTTTTTGTTGCCCATATTTTTGATGTTTTAGCCATGAAATCCTTGCCTAGACCAATATCCTCAAGAGTTTTTCTTATTTTTGTTCTGCTAGTTTTCAAGTTTTAGATTTTACATTTAAGTCTTTAAGCCTCTCTTGAGTTGATTTTTGTATAAGGTGAGAAATAGGGGTCCAGTGACATTCTTCTACATATAGTTATTCAGTTTTACCAGCACCCTTTGTGGAAAAGATTATCCTTTCCTTAATGAATATTCTTGGTGGATTTGTTGAAGATCAATTGGCTGTAAATATTAGAATTTATTTCTGTGTTCTCTACTCTGTTCCACTGGTCTAAGTGTCTATTTTCATACCAATACCATGGTGTTTTGGTTACTATAGACAAGCAATATGTTTTGAATTCAGGTAATGTGATGCTTCCTGTTTTGCTCAGGATTGTTTTGGCTATTTGGGCTCTTTTTGGCTTCATACAAATGTTAAAATTGTTTTTTTTTTCTATTTCTGTGACAAATGGCTTTGGTATTTTGATAGTGATTGCATTTAATCTGTAGATTGCTTTAGACAGTATGGTCATTTTAACAATTTAAATTCTTACGATTCATGAGCATGGGATGACTTTCCACTTGTCTGTGTTCCTAGAAGTGCATGGTTAGATTGCTTATTTAAAATCTTTCTACTTTTTTAATGTGAGTGCTTCTTGCTATAACTCCTCTCTTAATACTACTTTTATTCTGTCCAACAGGTTTTGGTATATAGTGTTTCCATTTTCATTTGTTTTGAATTTTTTTTAATTTTCATCTTAATTTTTTCATTGACTTAATGATCATTTAGGACCATGGTATTTAATTTCCATATATTTGTATACTTCCCAAAGTTGCTCTTGGTATTTATTTCAAGTTTTTATTCTGTAGTCTGAAAAGATACTTGATACGATTTTGTTTTTTGTAAATTTTTTGAGACTTGTTTTGTGATCTATCCTGTAGAATATTCCATGTACTGATGAGAAGAATGTGTATAATGCAGTTGTTGGATAAAATATCCAATAGATGTCTATTAGGTCCATTTGGGCTACAGTCTAGTTTGAACTCCATGTTTCTTTGTTGAGTTTTTGTTAGATGTTCTAACACTGAGAGTGAGATGTTGAAGTCTGCCAATATTCTAGTCTCTCCAATATTCTATTGGAGTCTTTATCTCTGTTAAGATCAAGTTATATTTGCTTTATAAATTTGGGTGATCCAGTGTTGAGTACATATATATTTAGATCTGTCATATCCTTTTCCTGGATTTATCCCTTTATCATTATATCCCTTTATCTCTTTTTAGGTTTTTAGACTTAAAGTCTGTATCATCAGGTATATGTATAACTACTCACACTCCCTTTTGGTTGCCATTTCCTTGAAATATCTTTTTCCATTCTTTTGCTTTCCTTCTATATGAATCTTCACAGGTTAAAATGTGTTTCCTGTAGGTAGAATATAGTTGGATCATGTATTTTTATCCATTCACACATCATATATTAATATCTCTTAAGTGGAGTATTTAATCCATTACATTGAAAGTTATTATTGGTATGTGAAGTTTTGTCCTTGTCATATTATTAATTGCTTTCTGGTTGTTTGGTATATTCTTTGTTCCTTTTTTTTAATTTTTCTCTCTCTCTTATTGTTTGACATTGTGGTTTGTTGGCTTTCTGTGTAGTACCATTTAAGTCTTTTCTCCTCCTCATTTGTGTGTTTGCTTTGCCAGTGACTTTAATACTATTGTGAGTTTTCATAATGGTAAATATTGTCCTTTCACTTGCAGGTTTAGGACTTCCTTGAGCATTTCTTATAGGGCCAATTTAGTTGAGAAAAATTTTCTCAACTTTTGTTTGTGTGGGAAAGACTTTCTTCTTCATTTATGAAGGATAATTTTGCTGGAATAATTCTGATGGGTTATTTTTGGTTTTCAGCACTTTGAATATATTATCTTATCCTCTCCTGGCTTGTAAGGTTTCTGCTGAGAAATTCTCTGTTAGTGTGATGGGGCTCTTTTATAGGTGACCATTGCTTTTCTCTCGCTGTTTTTAGAATTCTCTTTTTGTCATTGATTTTGACAGTTTAACCATAGTGTTCCCGGGGAAAGATCTTTTTGCATTTTTTTCTGTATGAAAATCTCTAAGCCTCCTTTATTTGGATGTCTAAATATCTTGTTAGACTTGGGAAGTTTTTCTATATTATTTCATTAAATAATTTTTCCAACTCTTTTTGTTCTTTCATCAACTTTTGGGATACCAATAACTCAACAATTTGATTGCTGTATGTTGTCCCATATGTCACAAAGGCTTTGCTCTTCCTTTTTGAATCCTTTTGCTTCCTTATTTTTGTCTGACTAGGGTATTTCAAAAGATCTGTCTTCAAGTTCTAATATTCTTTCTTCTGTTTGATGTAGTCTATTGTTGAAGCTTTCAAATTTGCTTTGTATTTCATTCACTGAGTTCTGCAGCTCCAGAATTTGTCTGGCTTTTTTTAATGGTAAATTTCTTATTCATACACTGAAGTGTCTTTTTTAAAGTTATTTGTATTGTTTTCCAGAATCACCTTATATATAACTAATTTTCTTTAAAATCAATATTTTGAAAATTTTTCCTAGATTTTTCCTTTTTTTTATTAGGATCTGTTTACTGTAGAATTATGCCCCTCTGTAGGTGCCATGTTTCTTGCTTTTTCATGTTGCCTGTGTCCTTATGCTGATATGCATGTCTGGTTCAATAGTTGCTTCTTCCAGTTTTTTTGAATTTGCTTGCATAGGGAAGGCTTTTGTATTTACAGTTTGAGTAGGGCATTTTAACTTTGATTCTTTGTGTGTGCAGTAGTCTCTGTATGATTTCTTTCAATGTGACTATCATATATGGTATTTGTGATTTTCCTTGGAGGCTTGGAGTACAGATAGGGTGTGGTGAAATTTTTCTAGGAACTGGAATGCCAAGTGGGCTAGTCTTCTGGCTCCAGTGGTGGCATAAATGGGCTATGCATGCTTTTTTTGGAGCCCTATGGCAGCATATGCTGATACCAGTGTTAACCTGTCCAGGCAGGCTGATTTGTAGGCCTCCAAGTAATTTAATTTGTTGCTGGTATTTGTAGAAGTGGGTGGGTAGGTGGGTTTCAGGCCCCTGGGCATCTAGCATGGCATGGGCAGTGGTAGTGGCAGTGGTAGTGGTAGAGTGACCCTCTGATTTCCAAAAAGTATGTGCTTATGTTGGTAGTAGTTGCAGTCGGATGGGTGGACCAAGTTTGCAGGTGGTGTGTGCAAGTAGGTGCCAGCTGTTTTGCTAGTGGCAAGGTAGGTAGGTCTCACTTCAGACCCTTGGGAGAAGTGCTCAGGTTCCAAAGGTGGTAGAATGAGGTAGGCAATCCTCTGGACTCCAGATTGTGTTCTCTGGCATGGGGTAGGGGGTGGAAAGTAAAGTTAAGCTTGCTAGGTTTGTCCTCAGACCACCTGATCCTCTGTGCAGGCACTAGCCATGGTAGGCAAGGGCTGGGCTATCCCCCAGTCCCTATAGGAATGCTTGAGTGTGTGTAATAGCTGTTATATGGGCCCCTGACAATGGGGAGGGTGAGGTCACCTTCATAGTGAGAGCCTAGGTTGGTGAGTTAGGTATATGTGCACTGCTCATGCCTCAGCCCTGATGGTGGTAGAATCCACCTCATTTACTCCTCAGCTCTGGCTTTGGCAGCCTATGCCTCACTTGTGCCTTAGTCCCAGTGGCAGCAGCCCATTCTTTCCTTGTGCCTAAGCCCCAGAGCCCTTGGGCCCCAGGACATTGTGCAGTCTGGTGGCAGTGGGATTCTATAATGGCACTTTGCTGTAGCTGCTTAGCTCTCCAGGTGTGTGTGGAGCCCAGGCTGAGCTCCCTCTGTGGAACAATGCCAGTGCACAATCTCCTGGCATCTCCCTATGTTAGTTTTATGGCCCATGAGAATCAAGGGTCTGTCCTATGGCTAGAATTGCAGATTTCCATGGTGGAATTGTGGACCACTGACGGTCTCTCACTTACCCTTTCCCTGCATTGGGGAGTCTGTCCTTGCTGAGCAGGCTGCCTCACTTCCCATTCTTTATTGCTTTAGGTGTTTCCTATCACTATTCTGTTGAATTCCAGGGTTCTCTCTTGGATGTTCTATTTGAAGTTTGATTAGCTACTCACTATTTTGGTTCTTCTTAGTAAAGGAGGTGAGTACAAAATGCCTCTAGTCAGCCACATTGAAGCTCCTCTACATCCTGCATTATTATTATTAAAGCAGTATTGTGGCTAAAAGTTCAGCTTTGGAGTTAAACAGAGTATAAATTGAATTCCAGTTTTTCTGTTTACTATTAGTGAGATCCAGGGCAATTTATGCAATAACATTAAAAATCTTCTTAGGGAAAAAAAAAAGGGAATAATAATACCAGCTCACACAGATAACATGCATAAAGCATTTAGCAGTGCCAGAAAAACATAACTACCCAGTAAATGGTGGTAGCTATTATTATTAAAATAGAGAATGAAAGTAAGTACAAGGTGTGTAATATTTCTGTGGGAATTGAAAATGAGAATCATAAGAAAATAAGAAATAAGAATTTATGTTCAGAGAAAAGAATAAATTGACTGAATCTAAACGTGTTAAATTCCTATGCTGAATAAGATTATTTGTCTTTTTAAATGATTATTCCCTAAAACTATCAAGGCATGTCTGCTAATGGATATATCCCATACTTGGGGCAGCAAATCAATTAAATACATATATAACACCAGAACTCCTTCAGAATACCTTATCATTAATCAGAACAACTAAATTGAAATGATTATTTTCCTATGGCAATAAGCCACAGTAAGAATGAGAATGTACCATATATTTTATCTTATTATAGTAATGGTGATGGAACCACACTGAATCATTCATACACTCTTGTCCTATTTCCCTAGAGTTTCTGACTCATTTAGGCAATGCAAACCTATTATATTACTGTAAGCAGTATTCAACTGCCTTCAAATATGCTCTGTCATCCATTCTTTATATCTGAACAATATATCAAGAAGATCTTTAGCTTTGTAGTCCCATTCAGTTATTAAAAAGTTCAGATATAATCAAATTTACAACTTCAATCTTACATTCCTTTTAATGATGATTCCATGTTTCTATTTCAGATGTGATCTGAGGAGATAGGAGACAATAGATCACTGCTTTCTCTAATGTATTCTCAAACACTGGATTATTTGTAGAGTGTATGTGAGAGTTCTTTAGAGACCTATTAACATCTGAAACTTTGGTGTTTCCTTTATTAACTTTCCTCACAACTTTCAACTCTGGTAATAACCTTTCAACCTTACTGCTTAATCTCAGCTCACTTCTGCAGCTCACACTTGATCCATATGAAACATTCAGCGTTGCCATGCAAAGTAGTGGGTGTGCCATGCAAAGTAATGGGTGTGCCACTGCATCCTGCTGCCTGTCATGCCACTCTTTTCTCTGTGATGCTCAAACAAGCCCATGAGACCAATCGATAAATACACACACACATGTGCAGTCATCTGACTGTAACTGGAAGGCGTTCCCTTAAACATTCAGTCAACCCAATAATGCAAGTTGTTCTCTTAAAAGTATTCTGCATTTCACTTGAATTTATGAGGGGGATCTATACTGAAAGAGGAAATGGTAAGCCATAGGACTTTCTTTCTCTCCAAAAAATTTCACAACACTAAGTCACCAAGTTAATACTAAGTTGAATTCCTAGACACCTCTATACTGTTCACTGGTGGGATAATGGGGAATGACGGTAACAGGATTACTTTTTTCTTTCCAGAAAGACCTAGGGTCTTACCTGAAATCAGGTACAACAGAAAATTTTCCATTCAATATTCTTTTACACTACAAACTCAACAAACACTTCTGAAAAAATGAATATATGAATGAGTTTGAAAAATTTGATTAACTCTCACACCCTAGCACTGTATGATGTTAATAATTAAAATATTTATTGAATACGTGTTCTGTGAGCCAAATGCTAGCTTTGTGAATCAGCCAGACATAGATGTCATACTTATAAAGCATAAAGCATGAAATAAAACTTATAGTGTGCCATCACAAGAATTTTTAACTTTACAGTAGGTAGTGATTAGTTTCAGGGAAAAAATCCTATACTAAAAATGACCATTATTCTGAGTAGTCTATAGAGCAGCAATGATCACAGTGTGGGCTATGGATAACATCTAACCAAGAACTGTTACCTTTTATCATAACTTATCTATATAAATTTAGAGTAAGCAGTTAGAAACTTTAATAGTAATTTGACAGAGTATGTCTGTTGAAACTAATAAAATAGGTTCATACTTTTATATCTTTGGTTTTATTTTACTTTTATAGTGATTTAAAAAAATACATCAGTATACATGGTTTGGAAATTACTTTTTTGTAAAAAAGATCTTTTACACAGATAAGGACTTTGCAATAGAGCCTTGCTACTCAAAGTGCAGTACTCAGACTAGCAGTTTTGACACCACCTGGGAGCATCTTAGAAATTCAGAAACTCAGGTCCCAGTCCACACCTATTGACTCAGGATCTGTACTTTAACAAGATCTCCAGGTAATTAGTATGTACATTAAATTTTAACAACTAATTGAGGTATAATTGGAATACAATAAACAGCATGAACTCACACTGTAAAATTTAGTGAGTTACGACTTATGTACACAACAGTGAAATCACCTCTACAATGAAAATGATGTATGTATCTATCACACCCAAAAGGTTCCTTATGCCCCTTTGTAATCATTCCATCCTGTGACTCAACTCCTCTATCACATCTTTAGGAAACTGATTTCTGTTACTCTAGATTAGCTTGCATTTTCTAGAGTTCATAAAATAGAATCACATGATACATTGTGCATTCTCTTTTTCCTGATTTCATTCACTCACCAAAATAATTTTGTGATTCACTCACCAAAATAATTTTGTGATTCACTCATGTTGTTGCACATATCAGTAGTAAAATTTTATTGTAGAATAATATCATATGAATGTACCACAGTTTATACACTTCCCTGTTAACGGACATTTGATTTATTTCCAATTTTTGTCCACAAATAAGGGTGATGCAAAGGTTAATGTGCAAGTTTTTGTATGGACATATGTATTTTTTTCTCTTTCATGAATATCTAGGAGTGGAATGTGTTGATCATATAAAAAGTATATGTTTCACTTGTTTAAGAACTGGCAATTTACATATAGTTGTATAATTTTATATTCCCACAAAAAGTGGATAGGATTCCAATAACTCTACATCCTTGTGTTTTCACCACATACTTTGATCGATTTACTTTTAGACATTCTAATAAGCCTGTTGGGTTATTTCATTGTGCTTTTTATTTTCTCTTATAAATAATGCCATGGAGCATCTTTTCTTCTACTAATTTGAATCTATGTATCTCCCTTGGTGATATACCTGTTAAAAATTTTTGCCCAGTCTTTAATTAGTTGTATATTTTATTAAGCTTTGAAAGACCTTTAAATGTTCTTCATAAAAGTCTTTTATTAGCTACATAATTTCTAAATATTTTCTCACATTCTGTGACTTTTTCTTTTCTTAACAATGGCTTTTATCACACTTTATTTTACGTACCATGCTTATGTTGTCATATCTAAAATACATTTTCCTGATTAGGGTTACAAACATTTTCTTCTATTTTTAGAAATTCGATAGTTTGAGTTCTTAAATTTAGAACTTGGGTCTATTCTGAATTAATTCTGCATATGATGTGAGATTAAAGTTCAAGTTTACTTTTTTGTTTGTTCATTTTTCCATATAGGTATCCAATTGTTCAAGTCTAATTTGCTCAAAAAACTAGATTTTACCACAATTTTTCCACCTTTTTAATAAAAACACTTAGCCAAATATGTGTGGGTTTAGAATCTCTTTTTCTAGAATCTCTATTCTGTTCCCTTGATCTACTTCTTGTTCTAATACCAGTACCAACTTTCTTGGTAACTGCAGCTTTATCAGAAGTCTTGAAATCAGGTAGTATAAGTAATCTAAGTCTGTTCTTCAAAGTTATTTGGCTCTTACAGATTTTTTTTATTCACATAAATTTTATAATCGTTTTGTTAATTTATACCTAAATACCTCCTTGGATTTTGACTGGAAATGCATTGAATCTTTAGATCATTTTGGGAAAATTGACGTCTTAAATATATAGAATCTTCCAACCTATGGACATAGATTGTCTCTCAATTTACTTAGGATTCCTATAACTTTTTCAGCATTGTTTTGGAGTATTCAGTGTACATTTCTTGCATATCTTAGTTCAACTTTATTAAGTATTTTAAAGTTTGAATACTATCTTAAAATAGTATTTTATTGATTCAATTATCAATTGTTTGTTGCAAGTAGAAAGATAAGGTCATATAAGAGAATTTTTTTTGTGTGTGTGTATTGATCTTATATCCCACAACCTTGATATACACAATAATGAATTCTAGTATCTTTATGGTGGACTCCTTCAGCTTTTCTATATAAATGATCATATTGTCAGCTAATAAAAGCAGTTTTAGTTTAGTTTAGTGTTTTTATGTCCCTAATTGGTTGCCTTTTATTTCTTTTTCAGTTATTGCACAAACAGAAACCTCTAGTACTGTGTTAAATAGAATAGGTGAGAGCAAACATCTTTGTTTTGTTATTCATCTTGGCGGGAAAGGATTACATATTTCACTACTAAATATGATGTTCACTCTAGGTTATTCATAGATGCCATTTTTGCAGTAAAATAATTTTCTTTCTATTCATAATTTGTAGAGAGGTTTTAAACAGAATTCTTATTAATATCTGTTGAGACTGCTGTATGGTCTTTTTTATAAGTTTGGTGGTTTGGTGAATTGCATTGATTGACGTTTGAATGGGATACCACTCTTGCATTCCTGACGTAAAGTCCACTTGGTCATGATAAATTATCCTTTTTGCATATTCATATTTTTACATTTGATTAGCTTAAATTTTGTCTGGAACATTTACAACTTTTTCATGAGGGATATTTTTCTAAACTTTCATTCTGTATAATGATTTTTATTTTAATAACAGAGTAATGGTGGCCTCATACAGCGTGTTGGGAAGTAATTCCTTCTTTTCAATTTGTTTGAAAGAGATTTTGCAGGATATATATCATTTATTTATTAAACATTTGATGGACTTCACCAGTGGAGCTATATAGGCCTGGAAAAATATAATATTACATTTTATATATTGTTATATTTTATATAACCTATATATAGGTTATTTCTTCTTGCGTCTTGAGTGAGTTTTGGTAGTTTGTTGCTTTCAAGGCATTTGTTCATTTCATTGAAATTGTAGAATTTGTTGGCACAGAAATTTTAATGACATTTCCTTTAATCATTTTAACATCTGTAGAATCTGTATTGATGACACTTCTTTGATTTGTGGTATTAATAATTTATATTTTTTTCCTGATCTGTTTGCCCAGCGCTTTATCAATTTTATTGGTTTTCCTAAAAAACCATATTTGACTTCATAGTTTTTTGTCTAGTGTTTTCTGTTTGCTATTTTGTTGATTTCTGTTATGTTATTATTGCCTTTCTTCTACTTGTCATTAGTTTCAGTTGTTCTTCCTTTTTAATTTTTTAAGATGTAAGATGAAGTCAAAGACATTTCTCCTTTTCTAATAATTGTATTTAATGCTATCTCCCATTGTACTGCTTTACCAGCATCTCAAAAATTTTATATGCTGTGTTTTCATTTTCATTCAATATATAACACTTTCTAAGGATATCTTTGATTTATTCTTAGAATCAGTACTTATAAGTGCTCTATATAGTTGCCAACAATTTGGACATTTTGCAAATCTCTCCGTTATTGATTTCTTCAGTCAATTCTATTAGTGCCAGATAGCATATTTTCAATGATTTCTAAAAAATGTAAATATATTGAGACTTTTTTAAAACCCACCAAAATGGTCTAACAGAGTAATTTTTTTAAAATGCACACCACACATTTATTTATTTGTTTATTTATTTTTTATTTCCAAGTATTATGAGGTTGCAAATGCTTTGGTTACAAAAATTACCTTTGCACCACTCAAGTCAGAGCTACAAGTGTGCCCATCCCCCATACAGCATGCACCACAGCACAACTCACAATTGCAAAGATGAGGAAACAGCCCAAGTGCCCATGAATACATGAATGGTTTAATAAAATGTGGTATATGTATACCATGGAGTACTACTCAGCCATAAAAATGGTAAACTACTTACTGTATTATCAGGGATGGAGCTGGAGCCCATTCTTCTAAGTGAAGTATCACAAGAATGGAAAAATAAACACCCCATGTGCTCACCATTAAATTGACACCAATCAACACTAACACGCACATATGGGAAGTAACATTCATAGGGTATTGGAGAGGTGGAAGAGGGTGGAGGGGACAGATAAATTCACACCTAAGGGATGAGGCAGCCAAGGAAACTCTCATTAGAGTGAAGCAACAGCCTACAAATGGGTGAAAATATTTACCTGCCATACATCCAATAAAGGGCTGATAACCAGAATCTATATATAACTCAGGAAAATCAGCAAGAAAAGAATCAAACAACCCCATTAAAAAGTAGGCAACTGGCCGGGCATGGTGGCTCCTGCCTGTAATCCTAGCACTCTGGGAGGCCGAAGCAGGTGGATCATTTGAGCTCAGGAGTTCAAGACCAGCCTGAGTAAGAGTGAGACCCTGTCTCTACCAAAAATAGAAAGAAGTTAATTGGACAGCTAAAAATATATAGAAAAAAATTAGCCGAGCATGGTGGCACATGCCTGTAGTCCCAGCTACTTGGGAGGCTGAGGCAGGAGGATCGCTTGAGCCAAGGAGTTTGAGGTTGCTGTGAGCTAGGCTGATGCCATGGCATTCTAGCCCGGGTAACAAAGTGAGACTCTGTCTCAAAAAAAAAAAAAAAAAAAAGTAGGCAACAAAATCTTTTCAAAAGAAGACAGACTTATGGCCAACAAACAATATGCTCCACATCTCTAATCATCAGGGAAATGCAAATCAAAACTACAATGAGATATCACTTAACTCCAGTAAGAATGGTTTTCATCAAAAAGTCCCAAAACATCAAATGTTGTCATGGATACAGAGAGATAGGAACACTCATACACTGCTGGTGTGGGACTACAAATGAGTACAACCTCTACGGAAAGCAATATGGAGATACCTCAAAGAACTAAAAGTAGAACTACCATTTGATCCAGCAATCCCACTACTGGGTATCTAACCAAAGGAAAAAAAAAGACATTCTATAAAAAAGACATCTGCACCTGATTGTTTATAACAGCACAATCGACAATTGCAGAGTAAATGTTTTAAGCACACTTGGAAATAATGTGCATTCTGCTGCTGTTAGTTGTAATATTTTACAAATGCCACTTAGGTGTAATTGGTTGAATGTGTTGTTTACATTATTTACAACCCACTTGATCAATCAATTATTGAGTAGGTTTGCAATCTCCCATAATAATTGTAAATGTGTCTATTTTTGCATTTCCATTAGAAATGCTTCATGTATTTTAATCTTTATTATACAATAGATAAATATTTAGAATTGCTATGTACTTGTGATGAATTGATTCCTTTATCATTATGAAATGACCTGTTTGATCCCAGGCAATATTCTTTCTCTGAAATATGCTTTGGCTGAGATTAATATAACCACTCCAAATCTATTTTTAGTATAATTAAAATGGTATATATTTTTCTACTTTTACTTTTAAATGCTTTGGGTTATTATAGTTAAACTGTATTTTTATAGGCTAGGTATAAATTTGGCTTCTGCTGTTTTTATCTGACGTGATAATTTCTGATGTTGAATAGGGATTTTAGATACTATTTATTTAATGTGTTAAGAGATACAATTAGCTTTAAATCTATCATCTTAGTATTTGTTTTCTATTTATTCTTTCCTTGTTCCTTGTTTCCTTTATTCGTTCCTTGTTCTCTTTCATATGATTTTTTGTTTTGCAATTATCAATTTTATAATTCAGTTTTATCTCATATATTTTGTTATACATTATAATTTTCTTGCTGCTTTAGTGGTTGTTTTGGGCTTTATAGTTTATATTTTTAATCATTACTTCCTATTTTTGAGTTATATTCTACCATTCTATAAACAGTATAAGAACTTTATACCATAATTTTTATCTTCCTAGATCATGAGTTATTATTAGTATGCATTTTACTTGTATATATTTTTTAAATCACATAGTATGTTATTACTATTTTAATGCTCCATTATTTTTTATTTTTTTTAATTTTTATAAATGTACATAACATAGAACTTACCATTCTAAGTTTTTATGTGTACAATTCAGTGGCATTTAGTATATTTACTTTGTGGTACAATCATCACTATTATTGATCTCCAGAACTTTTTAGTTATCCAAACTAAAACTCTGCAGCCATCAAATAATAACTTTTCATTTCCCCTCCCTTAGGCCCTACTAGCCACTCTTCTACTTTTTGTATAAATTTATTTGACTATTCTATATACCTCATATAAGTGAAATCATACAATATTTATTCTTTTGTAATTGTCTTATTTTACTTAATATGATATCGTCAAGGTACCTCCATTGTTGCAGCATGTATCGGAATTTCATTCCTGCTAAAGTTAAGTAATATAACTTTGTATATCAACACAAATATCAATATATGTGTGCCATACATATCACATTTCAGTGCACAAATCAAATTTTGATAAAGTCTAATCCTTTTAATTGACTGTGATTTTGTTGTTATATCCAAAAAATCAATGCCAAGTTCAATGTCACAAAGCTGTTCCCTTATGTGTTTTATTCAAAGAGTTTTATAATTCAACTCTTACATTTAGGCCTTTTGATCCATTTGAATTAATTTATTAATATACAATGGAAAGAAAAAGTCCAATTTCAAATTTTCACGTGTGGATATCCAGTTTTTATAGCACCATTTGTTGAAAAACCTTCCCCTCCTCAATAGAATGTTCTTAGCATCTTTTTCAGAAATCATTTGACCATATATGTGAAGATTTATTTCTGGCATAGTTTATTCCATTGGTGCATATATCTGATTGCTGTAGCTCTGTAGTAAGTTTTGAAATCAGAAACCGTGAGTTTTCCACCTTTGTCCTTTTTTTTTCTCAAAATTATGTTGTCTATCTGGAGTTGCTTAAGATTCTATTTCAATTTTAGGATGAGCTTTATATTTTATTTCAAAATTTTCATGCATTACTCAAAAGTACACAATAAACAAATAAAATTTCCTTAATGAATTTTATATTGAAACTACAGCTATACCTTAAAAGAAATAATAATGAAGTAAAGAAGAAAGATGTCTAAGCAGGTTAGATTTGTAGTACAATGGATGGGAGATAAGAGTAATAAATATCATTTTACTAGGTAAATTCTAGTAAAAATAGCTTTTCCTCTCTTCTGGATATGCTCTGTGGTATGCCAATTTGCTTTGCTACAGTGAGAGAAAAAATAAGTGAGAGCTGAATTCATAAAATTTGTTATGTTGACTGTAAAGTATTTTAAAATGTAGACCCTTCCTTTTGATAGCTAGATCATATTTTATTTGGTACATTTGAGCAAATAAATATACAGAACTCATCATACCTTAGCAATTACCATCTTTCCTAGTATCATACATTTTCCACTGCTCCTGTATTTCTCTGTCATTGAGTAATATAATTACTATACTGAATGTTCTTTACTTTCTGTGAAGTTATTCTTCATCTCCTGCTTTGCAATGCAGTTGAAAATATGTTGATACATTGAAAAATGCTCAGTGTAAAATTTATATTTTTAAGGACAAATAAAAATAAGTCTTTGATAACACAATTTCAACCTCTTTGAGTTGGGCCATACTGATTATAACAAAGGGGTTATATTTGTATTGTAAAATACAGAAAATAAGCAAACTAAAAATTAGAAATGTGAAAATATAAAGTTTAACATATAAGCAAAGTTTAATTCTGTTCCTTTAGTGAATAGTTTTATGTAAAATCTTATAATTTCAATAGTAATCATTATACTAATTTTATTGAAACAGTTTAGTTTCTATAACTTATTGATACATTTGAATTTCCTTATATTTTGGAGATATATACTCATTATGTTGAAATTATATTACAGAGTAAAGTTGTGAAGTTTAGAATTCAGCCAGATATGCTTATAAACTATCTGAAACAAATACATTTTCAAGAAATATTTAACAATTCTTTTTCAAAAAATTTAGTATCTACCAGTAAGAAAAATAAATGAGATGATCGGACTGTTAAATCTAATGTCCTCTTCCATTTATCTTTCCAGTCTTTTGAGACACCTACATTTTGTATCTTTTATGGAGCTAACACACTCTAGTCACTGCAATGCGTTGTCTACTAAATATCCATGCCCTCACATCAACTTCCTTCTTGTAAGAGAAACACAATGAAGAAGTATGTTTTAACAAAACTTAAACTTAATGGGTAAGCTTTAAGCATAGAAATATGTTAAATAAATACAGTGTAGTGAATATTCTTAGAGCAAAGATATTTCTTGTACTAAACATTGACACATTTTGTATCATATTGCTGTAGTCTGATAATGTATAAATATGTAGAGAGAGATAATAAAAGAAGTGTAAACAGAAAGGTCTTTAATAACAGCAGTTTGCCCTGTCAAAATATCTGTATTTTAAAATTTATTTTTAGATTTAGTAATGAAACTCTTAAATAGATATTAGAAAGTTATAAGCAAGTTTAGAATTAACTGGTAAGAAAACATTTTTAAGATTTTTGTTTAAATTGTTATGGGTGTTTTGAAGGAGAGATTCCTGTACTCTTCTTCATACCATGTTTTATTTATTTCTTGAGGAGTTTGATGTACAAAGTGGCTCAGCTAAGAGAACATGGAGAACATACACCATCTAAAACTCAAATTTCACATGTGAAACAGTGTCTGCACTTCCTAAACATGACCTATATTCAATTAATATTGCCTCTTTAGGTATAATTATTTCAATGAGGAAAAATTATTTTTTATTTTACAGGCACAGTATCTCCTTCCTTTTTGAATTTGAATCTATCCTTTCAAGCATTTTTTTTTTTTTTTTTTTTTTTTCTTTCGAAATTGGGTATTGCTCTTTAATCCAGGCAGGCCTTTAGTGATACTCATGCCATAGCCTCTGGAGTAGCTGAAATTACAGATGTGAGCCACTGCGTCAACCCACCCTTTCAAGTATTTACTGTAATTATTATTATTGTTCCTGTCTCCTCTCCCCCTCCGTTTTTCTTATTGAAATCTAGAAAAGTTAAACTCAATCTTTTTTGAAAGAAGTTAGATGAGTTCATAGTTTCCTGTTATGAATGATAAATTCATCATATACCAACTAAAATAAGCAGTTAAAATGTAAAGCTTTGCAAATGTTTAATGAAAATGGACTACAGTACAATTCAAAAATACAAAAACTTTAATTTGTAGTTGTCTGAAAACTTTCCAATAAACATAAAAAGTCACTGGCATTATTTAATAAAAATAATGTGAACATATGTTCTATAAAGTACAACACATAAATTAATAAAAAATTAAATTCTTTTTTTATGGGTAGCATCCAGAGTGGTAAACATTACACTCTTATCCTATTGGTCAGGACCTAGAATCTTGGTTACAACTAGCTGCAAAGGGGTCTGACAGATTCAGTCTTCAGTTTGGTGGGCATGTGTTTTATTCACCTTAACTGTAATCTCTATTGCTTTAGAGAAAATAGAAGATACTCTGTCTTAGACTTTGTGAATAAAAGTAAGTACATGAAATTGCAAAATAGAAAACTTTGCAGAAGAAGGTGATTTATCACCTACCTGACACCAGGGTATCTTCTGTTTTATGCCTTGCTAAAGATATTAATATTATTAATAACATGGAGAATTCAACTCTAGTAATCCTCTGTCTTTCCTTGATTTCAGAAATAATTATTTTATTGCTCCCTGCTAACAGACCTCTGGCCCTGGCTTAAATTTTTTTCTAATTATAAAATGCCCTCTATATACTTTTAGGATGGCTTGCTAAAATTTAGGCCAGATGCATTGCCAATGAATCCTGTGTTGTTTTCACACTGCAGGGTCTCCAGCTATTCAGGCTTGGACAAGATGCATATGTGGACACCCTCTTTGCCAGCAGAAGAACAAGCTGCTTTAGATCTTCAATGACTATAGTTGTAACAGTAATAAATGATGCCATTCTTTATTCTTTCAGAGTCATTTTCTGCTCAGATAGTGTTACTTAGACTGAGAGGTGTTAGGGTCTCAGCATTAAACAGCAAATGGCAAGAAACCTAAATAACAAATCAATGACAGTTTATTAACGCACTTAAAATATTGTACAGTTAAGATTATTTGCCAAATATAACCCCAAATCTTCTAGTATAGAAGGTACACTAATAGACAATGAGATAATATACAAAAAAATTACTAAAACCTCCTAACAAGGTAGAATTTAAATATAAGAAAAATATCAAAATATTAAGGTGACATATGATGATTCTAGTAAGAGATCACAAATGTGTGGAAGCATAAGAAATGCTATTTTTAGTTGTAGATATATGCAGACATGGTGAAAATGGATTTGAACAAATCCTTATCAGGTTAAGAGCTGGGGGAGTGAAGCCCAGGCGTTAGGAAGAGCATGTGCTGAAATACAGTCCATGCTGCTCTGGCTCGGTCCCGTGAATGATGTGCTAAATAGGAAATGTGTCAGCACACACAGAACTTGTGTTTGCCTCACCAAGGAAGAGCAATTGAATATAAGTCCCTTACACAGTGGAAATCTCCAGGGCCAAGACATCCATTCTCATTCTGCTCTCTCTCTTGGCTAGGATTATTCATGTCCCAGGTGTTGGGAGTCTTGCCAAGATCTAACAAAATTTTACTGCGTTTTTCCATTGTCTCCGTAATTCAGAAAAGTGAACTCTTCCTTAACACAGTGACTGCCACACCAGAATAGAAAAGATTTTTTTCCTTGGAGCCACAGTGTTTTATTACAAAAGTAGAATGAGAACTTTGAAAACAAAATGATCCTTTCTAATTTAATAAATAATTAGTTATTTTTTATTGTTTTCTGTGTGAGAGTTATATGCAACTTGCAAAATAGTTCTCAGGGCCCCCAAGGTGAAGAGCTGTGTGAGTTATATACGCTTCACGAGGCCCTGGGCTCAAAACTAGAGTAAGTTAAATACAACTCATATGGCAGTTAATGTGCTCAACCTCTTTTCATCAAGCTGCTTTCACCTTTTGAAATGAAATTATTGTTTTCAATTTAGCTTTCTTCATTGTAATATGTTTTTTTTTTTTACTGTCTAATATTTTATTAGGATTATTGCTGCTTTGGCTAGTACTCTGATTATTAATTACATACATCTTGCGTGCTTTGTCCTGACCTTTATTCACATTGTTCTAGTTATGTATCTGGGGAATTTTGAGTAATTAATATGTTATTTACAATGGAAACAACACAACATGGTATATTTGGTAAGTATGACTAGTTCCTTGCAGCCAGAACATTTGTTTGCATATGTATATTAACTAATTAATATATCATAGGCCTTTGCCAAGCAAAAGAAGGGTTAGGAATCAAACAAATTGGATGCAAAAAGACTAGTTAGGAGGCCTTTATAGTGCAAGTAAAATTGTAGGGGAGTAAAAGCAGAAATGCCAAAGGCCAATTGTGTCTAAAAAGTTTTAATATTTTTTAATATTTAGGATGAATAAAGATTTGGCAATCAGTTAAATTTAGGTGGATGTGTTAGTGGCAGAGAGCAGAGACTGGACATTTACCAGGATCAAATTTACATGTTTAAGTGTTTGAAAAGGAGAGGGTGGGGGGAGGAGGAAAGAGAAAGAGAATATAAAAAAAGAGAGCAGTTGAGGAAATGGGAAGATCCTTGGACAGTGAATCCAAATGTATATAGATTACTCTTTAGCATATAAAAAACTGATTGCAAACTAAAATAAATTAAATTATAGAGAATTTGAAATGCGAATTGCTGTTATTTTCCAGATAGGCTAATCAGAACTGAAAATGTCAACTTCATCTTTTATATAATTCCATAACTATAGCTTTGGGCCAAAACTTCATAAATGTTGTGAAGGCTGAATCAAGGTTTAGCAAAATTAATTATCTGTGGTTTTGAGCTAATAATCAATGAGTATACCACAACAGAAATGTATTCTGGGTAAACCTGTGTAAACATACTATATGCCAGCCATGGTGGCTATCCTCTCATTATCTATAGATCCATATATAGCTTGTTTCAAAATTTGAGAGATTTTTTTCTACCATTAATATGAATATATTTTATCTTAATACCAAATGGGCTAATTAGTTGCCCTTAAATTGTGCATAAATAATTAAAAATAATATCCACATTGCAAGGTTAGTTTCTGTGATGCAGCTATTTCAAAATGTCTCTTTATGAGGTTACCACTTTCCTATAGTATACCAGAAGATTAAACCATTCGTGGGATAATATAATTCTGGGAGAATTAGTCAGTTCTTAAGGGAATATGGGATTTACCTCAGCTGTAGCTAGGAAAGAGCATAATCAAAAGAAAGAAATTTATCATTTCAGCATGACTAGAAGGCAAAAAGGGATTTTTGAACTGGAGACCAAATAAAATCTAAACCAATTACCTGCCTTTATAAACATAGTCATACAGGATTTTCTCTAACTGGCTCACAGATGAAAAATTTCAGATTAATCACACAATCTGTGTTTTTCTGTCTTCCTCACACTTTTGTCACCAAAACCAGTGAATTATAAATAAATATAGATAGATAAAAAGGCTGTGTATTGAGTATGTATATACACACAAATGCACACAAATGTATACATTCACATACACACATATAAAACTTAATTGTGTGACCAAAATCAACATAATTGGCCCCTGTGAAGAGTAAATAAAATTTCAATATATTCATTTTATTCTGTCCATTTCTGATGACTTGGGATTGTTGAGTGTAAGTCACCTTGTGCTGAAGTAGCTGGATGTGAGTTAAGTGTGTGTGTGTGTGTGTGTGTTCTTTACATTTGTTTTAAGGTAAACTGGAGGAAGCCCTTTAACTGATTTCTTGTTGCTTTCCTGAGAAAACGTCCAACTCCAACTGTCAGTTATAGAAGTCAAGAGGCCAAGCACCTTCTCATACCTCTCTACCCTAGAAGAACCTTGGCATTTTGAAACAGACCAAAGTTTAACTAATTAAAGCCACAGACCTCTTGCATGTCTACTCTGTGTAGCACCATCCCAGAATGCAAACCAGAAAATCAGATATAGCACAACACAAGAACACATATTATCAAGTAAACATTGATTGAAATTTACAGAAATTTTTGTAAACCTAGATTTAAATTCTCACTTACAAACTTATAATAAACTTTATTGAGATTTCTTAGGAATGCACCTATTTTGCTAAAGTAGAATAGGCTGTATATTAATACTAAAATGTTAACTGTAGTTATTTTAATATAATAAAATAAAAAGAAATATTTATCTCTTTATAGCTTTCTGTATTAATTTTTTTCCAAATAAGTAAAAGAGTTAAAGACAATTTCCAAAACAATTTTGTTGGACTCTGTGTGACTGCATACCTAAATCCTACATTGTCATCACTTTTTAATTACTTTATTTCTCTGGTTCTGGTCTTTAGTCTTAGTGAACATTACAGTCTGGGGAGTGGGAGTAAGGGTGGAACACAAAATTTCATCGTATATTATGCACCTATTAGATTATTAGACTATTATGAAACTTTTCGATTTTGTCCTTTATGCATGTATGTCCTATTAAAATTAAATCAAATTAAAGTTTAAAACTAAGATTTAAAAAAAGTTTTAATGGGAACAGAGAAATTTTAGAATCACAGTAGAAGAGAATTTTTTTTAAATAGTCATTTTAATAATGTATTTTCATAATCATGAAAAAACCTTTGTGCACTCATAAGCAATGGAACCATATTGTTATTATGTCTTCCAAATGAAGAAAGCTGTCATAAAGATGACTGCCCATCCTCCCATTGCCCTACTCTGCCCTTGGTTTGATTGGGTGTATGGTACCCAAGAGGATCCTGATAAGAACCAGTCCTGGCCCCTTTGCTCATTTGCTGGGACTTCAGAAAATCCAGTTTGGAGACATGTTCCAAGAATGATATTTGTAGCTCCAAACTTGGGATAATCTATATGAGGAGGGCATATATTTTTCTTGTTTCAAACTTAACTCTATAATGCATTATATGTACCTCTGTCCTTGTTTGTTAGCATCGTTGCTATTAAATGTATATGAAATATTATTATTCCTTCAAATTAGATTAACTTATCTTAGTGATATAGGAATATAAAATCATACATGCTATTTTAAAAGTACACTAAAATTAGTATTCAAGACAGTTTACAAATCACTGTAAAGGAAACAAAGAAAAGTAACATTTTAAAGATGTTACTCGTGTGTGTATGTGCATATGTAGTGGCAAACACTGTATTTTCTAAGTTCTTTTGTTTAATTTTAAAAATTCTTTCAAAAATAAAAGAGAAAATTATAATCATTTTCTCCCAAAACTTATATTTTGATATCCTTATTAAAATAACAATAACAAACTTGGACCCATCTGTATCTTCAAGTCATCTTTAAAACTTGACAAAAATATTTTTTAAGTGCTAAAATTTTGTAGTCTCTCTCAAGATTTTTCAATATTTTTAAAAGTATCCTCCATTTTGGGGGTATAATTTGTTTAATGAAAACAGTAAAAATAATATCATTTATATTTTTTTCATATCCACATTTTAAAGTGAAGAGTCTATATCATTACTGTGGAATAGTAAACAAGATTCTTTAAATTTTTAGAATTTTGCTATTATTTCACAGAACTTAGAGTGGGTGTTTGATACACATTCATTTTATTAGGTTGTATTCACATTATGTGTTACCTCTCCAATATTAAATATTGCAGTGCAATTATAGAAATTTGAATACCTAAATCCTTTCCTCTCTGTTTTTAATATGCTATGATTCTAAGCTAGGCTTTGGACATACGGTCTGAATATTCTCCAAATTAATCCTTGAAATGTTCCACATCTAGTGAATAAACCACCCTGAATTAGGAATAAAAGAACATCTCTTCAGACCAATCAATTTGCTACTAAAACGTGGTCTATAATAAGAGTAGAACATTCTTAAGATAATAAGCATAGTTAAGAAACATACGTGAAAAAATAAAGAGCTATCCCATTTTTTTTTTCCTTTCAAAGTTTTCATCAAAGCTAAATGTCTTCTGAAATACTAGGCATGTTGCCAAACTCTGCAGGGCATATTTTCTGCAGTGAGTATCACACTCAAGTGACCACTTTCTTATACAGCATGTTAGGTTTTCATTCTAAAAATAATGATATTGGCTCTGGCAATGAATTTTTTCTTGTTATTTTAATCATTATGATTTCTGTGGAAAAAAAAAAGAAAGAAAAATTGAATATGTCTTTCAAGTATCTAATGAGTGCCTCTGCAGTAATTTCATATTAATGGATTTAGACCGTCACTATGACTTGTATGGAGAAACATGCATATGAAGAAGAAATTAGGTTTCTAATTAAGCAGTCCACATTAAAGCTATCTGCTAGATGTGAATTACTCTTAAGGGCATTTAGACAGAGATGTTGCTTGAGGAATATTTGTGTCCATATCCTCAGTAGCCAGGGAATTATTCAACAAGGTGTTGGCACAATTCCTCTACTATGAACAAACAGATTTTACTGCTTTGCTTATTTGTTTTTAAAGGCTGTTACAAACTAAGTGGGTAATGTATGCGTGGTTTGTCCCTGAAAGTAATTTTAATCAAAGAATTTCAGAAGATATAATCAAAGGCAATGCTGCATATCTATCTACTGCGAAAGGAAATTTCTTATCAGGTAGAAACTTTCCAAACTCTTCAAGCCATTTAAAGGTGGCTGATTTGACTGTGGTTTCCATTTTTTTTCAAACTCCAAAAAGACACTTACAAATCTTGGAAAATTTGGTGGTTATTAACAGTCTTCAAGTGGAAGTTTTGCCAAGTGCTTGATGTTCATCAGGAAAAGAATTTCGGGATTCACCTCATACACCAAGCAACTGAAAGCTTTATTGAAAATGAAAGTACGGGCTTAGGGAGGAGAGCAGGCAGGCTCATAAGAGAGCAGCTGCACTGGGAAGAAGTGGTTTTAGATCTTTGGTAATCTTATTAATTGAGGAGAGGAATATTGAAGGCCAAAGGGTTGGGTTTTACTAAGAAATTGGAAAGTACTTGCTAGAATTGGGTTCCCTTCCATTTTCATACTTTATATAGTTGTTTTGGAACTGTCATCGTGATTTCAAGGGCAG
This sequence comes from Cheirogaleus major, assembly GCA_963574435.1. Lineage (NCBI taxonomy): Eukaryota > Metazoa > Chordata > Mammalia > Primates > Cheirogaleidae > Cheirogaleus > Cheirogaleus major. Next base: position 41,546 of record CAUYPO010070219.1, read on the forward strand.
AGAAATTTCAAACCAACAATGTAAATGATATTATAATTAGCCAAAGTTCATGTAATAGCTGACAAACCAGTCAAGGCTGGTTCTTGCCTGCAATTATTAGCCCCTTTTAGTTAGCTTCTGCTTGAGGGTTATGTACTTTAACACCCTTACCTGATCTTCAAGCCCCTGCATCTGGTCTCAGCCCTCTTAGTCTCCTACTCTAATGGTACCCTGCATCTAATAATCTAAATGGAACTGGAAAACTGTAATATATATCTCCAAAGTTAGTTTCCAATTGCCTGCTACTGATATCTTGGATTCTACCATTTAGATGTCCCTTTATTCCTGCTGACCCCAACCTAAATTATCCTGTGACAACCTACTGACTGGCAGGTTTTAAAGTAGAAAAATTTTGGAAAAAAATAAAAGAATACATATCAACTCAATGTTGAATGAATTAGTTTACAGATTTGCAGATAGGACATATTAAGAGCAGCATGAGAGTAGTTGGTGACCTAGCTACAAAAACAGGACAAGGAGAATAAATTACAAAATGAGTGGGTATGGAAACTAAAGAAAAACTTCACCTAACTTAAAACTTTATTCTAAGCACCCTTCGCACATGAATGATGACACCCATTAGTAAGCACTTATATTTAAAACAAATCAGAAAGTGACTTTAATACTAACCAATACACTTTAAAAACTGTTAGTATTCACCTTGCTTTTACATAAGTGAAAATACTCAATCTTTGTTGAATATTGATTGGCTGATTGGAAGCAATAAGAATATAATATTGCTTCTACATTGGTTAATTCAATAAATAAATAATTTTGTTGAATACTAATTCTATGTTTATAATGATTTATTAGAACATATGATAAAATAAAGATGTATATTAAGATTTAATAGAGAAACATGTTTATATTAATTTAGCATTACTTTAAATATAATGTTCTATATTTATGTAAAAATTGTACTTTGCAAAATTTAGTGACTCGAATTGAAAAAAATAAATTTCAAATTATTCTGAGACATATTGTTTTTTCAATTTTTTGAAATTATTTCTTGTGTAAGAGTTATCCTATTGCAAAAAAGTAATAACTTATGAACAACTCATATTAGTCATTATTAACATTTGTTTTAATGAGCAAAATACTTTTTAACCAGTAAAAATAATCTTTTTAAATATAATGGTGTCCTAGTTCATTTTTGCTACTATAACTGAGTAACTTATAGAGAAAATAAATTTATTTCTTACAGTTCTGGATGCTGGGAAGTCCAAGATCAAGGCAAAATAGGTTCAGAGTCTGGTGAGGGCTGCTCTATGCTTCCAAGATGGTGCCTTGAACACTGCAGAGGAAAGGAACACTGCATCCTCACATGGCAGAAGGCAGAAGGGCATAAAGAGGCAAAATCCCTCCATCATGCTCTTTTGTAATGACATTAATCGTTTCATAGGGCAGAGCTCCCATGACCTAAACACCTCCCAAATGGTCCCACCTCCAACACTATTGCACTGGGGATTAAGTTTCAACACCTGAATTTTGCAGGGGAAAAATTCAAACCATGCCAATTAGTATCAATAAATGTTCTTCAACTTTCTACTTTGTAGTTAAACATTTTTTTCATCATAGGTTGACCTAGTTTTCATTTCATTTGTTTTGGGAATCAGTATGAGTATGACAAACCTTAGAGACCTTTACAATTAGATCTCTCTGCTATGTTAGGAAGTCTACAATTAATGAGCTGTCCTGGCTCTTTGGACCGACTGATTCACACTGTGCCTCTTCTCTATTTGTGTCACATAAAGCATGCAAACAAAGTACTCAGAATAAGAGGTTTAATACATAATAAATGTTTCTTTTCCTAGTAGATTAAATGCCTGAGGCCATAGTTTTTTAAGGTTAACATTTTTGCTTAATTATTGCATTCAGTTAGACTATGATTGAGAAAATGATACTATGGCATCGATTTGTTAATAAATGTATTACATATGAATGTCACCTGAACTTATCATAGAATCTCTCTATTTGAATGAGTGATGGCATTGTCATCAATGTCCACTGCTGATAAATTTGGAAATTTCCTTTTTTTCTTCTTTTACATTCCATAATCAATGTATACCTTATCCTGATTACTTTTTTCTTCACAACATCCTTTAAGTTTCCAACTTCTTATTTTTTATTAAATACTCACTAGTTAATTTAATCTGATTGCCTCCAGGATGAATCTATTTATTATAATATCCACTGCATACGTATACACATACATTTTATACTGCACTCTCCCAGCCATGGTAAGAGTTTTATGCCTGCCTATAGTTTGCTATTCCAGCCATTTGCTCTCACCATACCTCTTTTAATCTTCAAACTCTCCCAGGTTTACCTGCAGTCATCTTTCTTCCTTCATTTATTCTAGCAAGATCAGTGTTTCATAAAATGAATTCCAGTGGAAGGTATCTCTAGGATGTGTAAATTGACTACATGCTCAGACAATGTCAGTAGTAAAATATATTTATAAATATAAAAGTAGAGATATTTTTCTTTATTGCAAAGACAATATATAACAAAGACATTATAAAAATTTAAATAGAAAAAAAGATTTGACTATGGAAATACTTTAAATCTCCTCATCTAGGACATACGATTTGGGAATTATTAATTGAAATTTAAGTAGGCTCTTTTAGGAAGCCTGTTCCTTTAGGAATCACACACCTAGTCCTATAATATTTCAATTTAAAATATATTCTGAATCTCTCTTTATGTCCTCCTATGTGTGCATGTTTGCATACGTGTGTGGGTGTGTGTGAGTGTGTATACTGAGAAAATAAAATAATCCTGCCATCAGAAAACAATTCCATACCAATATAAAAGAGAAAACAGTCTGTTACTGTGTGAATACTAGCAGATTTATATGCACATAAGTTGGCACAAAGGTGACTACAAAGTTAGGACAAAATGTTACGCATTTCATATAACAAAGCAGGAAGAAGAATAAAAACTTCAATAAACCAAAAGGGCTCATTCTTGTGGCAGTAAGTATTCTTGAAAGACCCCTGAGCTAATTTGAAGGTACATGTTTACAAATCAGTAGGTTGTTTGACTAGGACCTTGGATATAGCTTATTCATTGTAAAAACTGGAAACTGGGCTTAATCCCTAGAGAGATTTATTTTGATCCCCAAATTAGAGCAAAAATTCAGATTCCCTGTCTCCAAGGAAACATCCAACAAAAGTTGGGGCTGGGGGAGAGGAACATAGTTTCTTTGTCCTTCATAAACAGAGAAAAGCATTTTCATTTACCCTTAAAATATTTTTATTTTTCCATTAGTTGTAAGCTCAGCAGACAAATTATTTGTCCAATATATTTTCTTACTCTTGCTTGAGTCTACTAACTCACTTCTGTAACTTCTACTTTATTTAACACTGCTTTTTCACCCTGTGCAGTGCTCTGCAGAGTGGCTCCTTAATAAACATTGTTAAATAACTCACTTACTAAAGAAAATACCATGAAAACTCTAAAGTAAAACTTACTCCAAAAACTCAAAGCATAATATAGATGGACAGCAAATCACTGCCACATTTAATAATGACATACTATATTTATGAACATTGCATTATCATATAAAATGCCATCAGATTGATGATAGAGATTAATTCAACAAAATGGAGTTCTTACTCCATATATTTTAGATTAAAATTCCACATTGCCCTCACTATTAACTCTCAATAAATGAATGAAATTATCGAATAAAATAAGTGTTAAACTGAATCCCATAAGACATTATATTGGGCTAAAGAAACACTAAATATTGTTCATGTTTCCAATGTAAATGTTCTGCTCTTTATAATGTAATTAATATTAGAATGTACTAATTGTAAATACATTTAGTTCATTGATGATACGAATTTGGAGCATTGGACCAAGAAACAAGCAGCTAGTGAAATTAAAAAGAACTGTGATTTTTTTTTGTCTGCTATGTATTAGTAACTGCTGACACTAGATATTATAAATACTGTAGAACTGTGATTATAAATGCTGCTCATACATACATAAACTATTGAGTACTTTCAAATTTTGAGAAAAAAAATCTAGTTAATGAAATTTTTCCAAATATTCCAAATATTCCAGGTCTGAGATTCCAGAGATGAAACCATCCGCATATGGTAACCTAATCTTTGATAAAGTAGACAAAAATATACAATAGGAAAAAGAATCTATCTTCAATAAATGGTGCTGGAAAAACTGGATATCTACATGCAGAAGAATGAATCAGGATCCCTACCTCTCACCTCTCACAAAAATCCACTCAAGATGGATAACAGACTTAAACCTAAAGCATGAAACCTTCAGAATCCTAGAAGAAGAGGTTGGGAAAATCCTATCAGATATTGGCCTAGACAAAGAATTCTTGAAGAAGACCCCAAAGCAATCACCACAGCAACAAAAATAAACAAATGGGATCTGATTAAATTAAAAAGCTTCTGCTCAGCCAAAGAAACTATCATTAGAGTGAATAGACAACCTACAGAATGGGAGAAAATATTTGCTCTCTACACTTCTGATAAAGGTCTGATAACAAGAATCTATCTAGAACTGATGAAAATATACTTTAAAAAGTACCTTTAAACTACCAAAGGCATTTTACTTACATATTACATTGCAATTTTTAAATAATATTGAATTATTCAATATTAAATACTGAATTATTTTAAATAATGTTTGAATAATTTTCAAATTGTATATAATTCCACACATATTAGGATAAACAGTACTCCCCACCCAATATATCAAGTTTTCCAGTGACACATAATTTTCTCTCTTTTTCCGATACTTGAATAATTTGTAGGATGGAGTTTATATATTTTAACCCTTTTTAACTGTTATCTGGATTCTATTATCAAATTTCCAGAGTATGCAGATAATGTTTTGTTTGACTATCTCCATGGCACCTCAAAACAACACATGTAGGATATTTTCTTCTCATTCAAATTTGAAATGTCTAATAACTACTAAGTTTCCCTTAAAAGAACTCTAAGAATAACCCGTTATTCTCATTTCTATTGTCACCGGACTTTGATTCTCACTGTGTCCACAAATAGTGCCTCTGTAGAGTCCTTTCTACATATTCCTCATTAGATTCCTTTTTCTCCTTTCTAGAACATGTTATACTTTCACATCAATTTTCCAAAGCTGCTGTCCATCATATTATTCCTTCAATTAAGAAAATACAATAGATTCCTATTGCCTTTGTGGGAAAACTAAATATTCAAAAATTATCATTCAATTAGTCTTATTCTTCCTACTGGTACTCATCTGTATTGTAACCTAACTTTAAAGATTCCCTAAAGAGTAGTCTCTTTTCCATCACCCTTAAATTTTTTATTATAGATTTGGTATAGCATAATATTAAAAATATGAACTCTGCTCTCAGATTATCCCAACTCACTGTTCACTAGTTGTTATGACCTTGAGCAAGTTATTTAAATGCCTTGTTTCCCTCATTTGTAAAATGGGAATAATAATTGTATCTACTAAATAAGTTTGCTCTGCCTATAAATCACTTAATATTAGTAAAATATTTAGAACTCAACTAGGCACTTACTAAGCCCTAAATAATTATCTATTTAATCATTTTAAGAGAATTTTCTCTTCATTGTCCTCATTTTTGTAATCATCCAACCTATACAGCATTTCCTCCCTCACAGTGCTGCTTCACATTTTACATTATCTAAAATACTTTATCCTCAGAATGATTTTAAATGTATTACAGCCTACCTCTAAATTCTTCTTACTGAAATACGCTTTTTTCTCTCATCTTCCCAATCTCAGTAAATGGCAGCACTATCACGCTAGTTTGCCAAGCCCAGGAACTTGATTATTTTTTATTTCTAATTTCACCCTATCTCATTCATTATTGCAGTTTATAAATTCTAACTCCAATCAAGTCTAAAATATGTCTACTTTCCCTCCATATTCACTATTCCTACAATACCTAAGTCACAAATATCTCTCCTCTCAAATACTTCTATGACTTATCTACCTGCTTCTTTCTTGACCTTAGAGTCTACTCTCGAACCCAATAGCCAGAGTAATCTTTTAAAAACATAAATCGACAGTTCTGGATAGGCTAGAGTAAGCAAAGTATATCCTTTGTCCCACTGAATGCCACTATAAAACCTGGGAGGAATGTACCAAGCAGATATTTGAGGGCTCTGAAAAGTAAACAGTAGCAGTCTAATTGTGGAAGAAAGCCAGAAGTTCACATAGTACTGAGCCAGCACTTTTTTCCTTTAGTATCTTTTGCTCTGGACAAAAGACAATTCAAAACCCAGAAGTGGGCATCAGCACAGAATAATACAAGAGAAACCCTAGATTTCTAGCTCAGAAGATGGAAAATGGGACAGGGGTTTCCGTTTACTGACAGTGGTGCACCAAGGACGCACAGGTGCCTAAAATTTGAGAGAAGGGAACCTTCTATCTGACTGCAGATATGGTAGTCCCAAAAATGTAGTGCAAACCCTCAGTGTTTTTTTTTTGCTTTGTTTTGTTTTTTTGTTTTTCACTCTTTGGTATTCTGCCACTTGTCTCTGAATAAGAAAGAATGCAGTAGCAGAAAGTATGTGACAGAGCAGGTTACATACAGCCTGAGTTTTTAGGTGGAGAAGAAACTACCTAGGAGATTGTAGAGGAGGGGGAGCTTTGGTAAGTGACTACATAAAGCTGTTTATGTACTGTTGGGCTTATCTCCAAGCTTCGTACATGGATTTGATACTAGACAATATCACAAATATTTTTTAGAATTGAACTAAAAACAAAGTTATTGCCCAGGTCCTGGACTAGCCAGTGTGTCTCTCACATGCAAGTGGTATTCAAATAGCAAAACAAAAACTTTGAAAACTGGTATTACAACGACAACACCAAAAAGGCTCATCAGAACTTCCAGCCTGACTCCAGCTGGACTGATGGCCTGCTAAAAGAAAAATATTATTCTTCATAGAATTCAAGTAAGAGCCAGAATCTCATAACATTATGTGCAAAATGTCCAGGATATAGTCCAAAATTACTTAGAATATGAAGAGTCTAGAAAATATCACCCAATGGGAGGAAAAACAACATCAATACTTGCCAACACTGAGATGTTTTAATTATATGACAAAGATTTTAAAAGCAACTATTGTAAAATGCTCAAAAACCAAAGGTGAACGAACAATAGCAATAACAACAACAAAAATCCCTCATTGTGTGGGCTCGATGGCTAAGCAGAGATGAAAGAGCTAGTAAACTTGAAGATAGATCAGTATAATTTATCCAACATGGACAATAAAGATATAAGATTGAAAAAATAAACAGAACTCTCAGGAATATATGAGACGATAGCAAAATTTCTAAATTTTGTGTCATCAGAACCCCAGAAAGAGAGGAAAAACTGTGCAGAAAAAAGTAAATAAATACTGAAGTTTTCCAAATTAGTGAAAGACATAAACCTATAGGTTCAAGGAGATCCGAGAACCCTCCAACAAAATAAACCCAAAGAAATCCACATCTAAACACACTTAACAAAACTGTTGAAAACTAGAGAGGAAAAAATCCTAAAAGTAGCCAAAGAAAAGCAAAGCTCTTAGAGGGGAAAACAATTTGAATGGCTGTGGATTTCTTATTAGGAACCACGGAGGAAAGAAAAAAGTGGAACATCATTTTCAGAGTGCTGATGAAAATCATTTTCAACCTAAATTTCATATCCAGTGGAAGTATTCTTCAGAAAGGAACATGAAATCAAGATACTATTAGATGAAGAAAACTAAAAACATTGTGAACAGGCTTGCTCTAGAAAACTACTACAGAATGTTTTTAGACAGAGAGGAAATGATACTAGAAGGAAACTTGGAACATCAACAACGAATGATAGTAATGGAAATGGTAAATGTCTGGGTATTTGTAATAAACTGTTATTCTCTTGAGTTCATTAAATACCTTTGATATTTGAAAGTACATATTATAATGTTATCTGATGGGATTTTAAATGTGTATAGATGTAATATATAAGACAGCAATAACTAGAGGAGGGAGGGTAAAGGTACTTACATGGTGATAAGGATTCTATATTCCACTTGAAGTGGCAAAACATTGATTGTAGGCAGATTTGGGTAAGTTAAGTATGCATATTGTAATCATATCAAACACTAAAAATAAAACTATGCAAAGATATTGAATCATAAACACAGTTGATAATTGAAACGAGATACTAAAAAGATTGAAATAATCCCAAAAGAAGCAGGAAAGGAGAAAGAGAAAAACAAACAAAAAATAAAAGAAGAGAAAAGAAAAGAAAAATAAAGGGAACAAAGTATCCTTTCACAGTTAGATATTTCCTGACTTGCCTTCATATGAATTCCTGTGAATAGTGCGAGGATATTTAAATGTTGATTCATTTTACTCTGGGAAGTTCTTTGGATCGTAAGGCTATAGACTTTTCCAAGTATGTATGAATCAGACAAAAATCTTATAAACTTTCCTGAATGTCAGAAAATATGCTGAATTTTGGTTACTTATAAATTCCAAGAAAATTTAAGATAAACTGATCTAGTGCAATTAAAATTAATAAGGAGGACAAAGAGGACCATGAGGAGAAAAAGATAGATAAAAGTTATTAATAACCTGGTGATTTTTTTTTTTTTATGTTTGGAGAATGATAGAATCCGAGATGGAGGGAGAGAAGTTTAAAGGTCAATATTAACTTGATTCAGATCAATTCAATTTGGTAAATACACTGAAATATGCTTTCAACTGTAAGGCAGTAAATGATTAAAGATATAAAGTATTACAGGTCTATTTGGCAAAGAAGGAGCATCCAGATCATCTTGGCATCCAGTGTCAGGCTGAAGTGCAAACAAATGTTAGATGGTATAGAACTCATCACATTCTGGGCCTTCTTCAGTAAATATTTGTTGAATGGATGAAAGGTAAACCAAAGACATGTTTTTAGAGATTTCTGAAGGCCATGACACTGTGTACTCAGCACTGCTACTTCCCGTCTCTCTTCTTAAAGATATTCTGCTTTTCTGCTCTCAGGGTAAACATGGAAACCCAGTCCTGCCAATGATAATTATCTCACTCAAATGTACCCGGTGACTTTCCAAGGGGTAAGCATATGACCAAGTTAAGCCAGTCAAAATTTTTCCATAGAAATTTTTAATTTGAAACTGGGAGAAACAAGTTGGTCGATTTGTGTTTTGCTTTGTTTTGTTTTTGTCACTGAGTCTTGAGATTGTGAATATAGTGCTGCCAATTGTCGTGCCTCCTTCATTACATACTGATCATGGGAAAATAAGCATGGCATTTAGAAATAAACTGAAGTGGAACGTGTTGGGGGAACTCATGTTCTTTTCATTCGAAAAAGAAAATTCAATTACTGTAACTCAAGGGCCCTTCTGCCCTCTTATGCAGTGAAATAGAATGACTCATCCACTGATACATTTGGGAAAATTAAATTGGACATATTCAGTTCAGCTCTGCCACTTCTTACTTTTGGAATGGAACAGTTGTAAGAGGTAAAAAAAGAATGCTACCATCATTGCCTGTGACTCAGAGATAAGTCTGGCTACATCAGTGGTTCACTGAGAAAGTCCACTTGGCTGTGCTATCTAAGCTATATCTTTCAACTTAGCATTATCAGTAATAAGGTTGACTGTCATGACTTATTCTCAATTGATTCAGTACCTTGACTGGGAAGAGGAATCTTAAGTATTTGTCCTATTCCAAACACTACAGTAGCTAAGCATAGAGAAACTCTTCTCTTGTCGTTTAAATCCTTAATTTCATCTATCCTTTAGGTCAGCCACCTTTCTTATAGGTAGAATAAATAAGCTAATAAATCCTTTCTCTTCTTAATTGAATTCTATTTATATTTCTATCATATGCCAAATTGATAAACTTTAATAACATGGTGATGCTTATGCATTGTATTTTCTTGCACAGAGGAATTAAAATGTTACTGTATTTATATAATGACAATAATAAGTTAATTCTCATTTTTCTCCAATGAACTCTACATATATAATGCTATCAGTGCCAAAAATGTAAATCTGCTGTTTTCTTTCTTTGTGGGTCTCAAAAAAGTGATGAGCTTTAGTGCAACATTTCCTTCATAGACTTTAATACTCCAGTTAGTATCAATAGAAGATATCATAAATCCTTTTGTCTGGTTGCTTGAATGATCAGAGCAAATGTGAATTGTTCACAGATTCACTGACTCTATTCATCATTCAAAATATGTGTAATTTTCATTATAGGACATTTCCTCAGACGCAATTTTTCCAGGACGCTTTTTTCTTTATCTGAATATAACTTTTTGGACACAATTTACTTGTATATTATCAATGTGAATGAATACATCATTGATAGATGTAGCATTTCCATGAATTTATGGTTTGACTGAATTTTTTGAGGAATTATACAACCTTACAACCTTTTAAAAATAATTTTACTGTGACTTTAAAAATGTCATGTTTATAAATTTTACCAATAGATTTCCTGGAGTATTCTTTAAATTCATGCAAAATTGTATATTTATTTTAAAGAAATACTTGCATTGTACTAATATTAAACATATACTGATAGTTACCAATATTTGCATCGTAGTTCTTGGCCATTATGGGGATCACAGACTAATTTGAATATCAATATTAATCTATCTCTCCTTTCCCTACATTACACATTTATAGATGTAAGCAGTATTTTGACTTTCCACTCATATACTGTTTTGAATATATACATCCCAAGGTAAGCAAAGGACCTCAGGCAAGTATACAATGTGGACATTTGCCTTTACTCACACTTCAGCTATTAATAATATTTCTAACATCCCTTTACTAATGCATTTGTGAAACCTTTAATCAAGTACCTAATATATTGTTGCACTTTTCACTTTATTCTCTTGATTCAATTTTACCTTTGTAGTGATCAATTCATATTACATAAATTGCAGTAAATTCCCACTTTTTTCATCTGAGGTGTCTCAAGATTTACACTTCATTCATTATTTAGAGACAGAGTCTCACTCTATTGCCTAGGCTAGAGTGCAGTGGTGTCATTATAGCTCACTGGAACTTACAATGCCTGCGCTCAAGTGATCCTCCTGCCTTAACCTCCCTAGTAGCTGGGACAGGTGTGAGCCATCACCGCTTGGCTAATTTAATTTTTTTTTTTTTTTTTTTTTT
>CAUYPO010070220.1:0-15400 GCA_963574435.1 Cheirogaleus major
AGCAATTTGATAAAATACAATAATAATTTCTGGAGCCAAATTACAAAACTTGATTTCATATGCTGATTTGGACTAAACCAAATTTTACGCCTCAGTAGGAGAACACATTTTTAAGAGGAAGATAGTTTTTTAATTTTTTATTCCTGAATCATATTTTTAAGCTGTGAATTTGTGATTTTAGCCCTAGAGTGATTAAAGAAAGACAAACTAAGTAAAGATTGGAAAAAACTAATGCATATAGTGAAATGTAAATATGCATTACTGGTGCTTGTAGATCACTATTACTTGGCCCTCTTTTCATCTTTTGGAAAGATTTGTCCCACCTGCGGGACAGGTTATTGGTGGGGTCTGCGAATGGGGGAGTGGGACCTAGGGAAGGAGAAGACACAAGAAATGGAGACAAGACAGGAGTCTGATCAAGTCTCGTTTATTGTCAGAATGAGGCAAACATATATACCAGGGAAAGGGGAAGTGGGGAGGGCGCTTAGGAGGATGACCATATAAGAAGAGGAAAGTCCCCAACCTTCTACATGCATAGATTCAGGGAAACTGAAAGTTAAAACTTTCCGCTTCCCAAAGGCCAGGCATCCATTTTATGATAAGGGTCGGGCATGCCTGAGCATGCCCCGGCAGCCATGTTGCTCATGGCTCCGGACAATATCCTCTGTGTTTGGGGTTAGTTCCCTGGAGAACTACACAACTAGGATAAGAGTGACCAATAGACTGGCTGTCACAGGGCCTTAAACCTCACTAAAAACCATTTCACTACTTGATACTAGGTTAAAGTGATCCCAGATTGTGATCAGGTATCTAGCAGAAGCAAATGTTAATCTTTTCTGGAGGAAGATAACATTGTCATAAGCCTCAAATTATTTATACTAACAATTTTTCAGATGCAAGGACTTAAAGAAATCTAAAATAGTCCATCTTGTCACTGGCAGATGGGAAAGAAATTCTGAGAAAGTCTCACACCAGGAACACAGGGCTGTCTAAGACTGAGGCTGGAATAAGAGAAATAAGAAACCTTGTCTCTACTCTGAGCTTTACACCAGGTAAAAGCAACATCTTTGTACTGCTGGGAGAGGGTCAAAAGCCAGACAAAGGTGACCTCTGGCCCAGAAGAGCAGGGTTTTCTGAAAGTGAAGGTAGAGCAAGAATACCATGAGAAAAGATGCTTCAGGCCTTACACTAAGCACGAGGTAATGACAGTTCTCCACGAAAGGAATTTGAAGTCTGTGGAGCATTGAAGGTGACTTCCTGTAGTTATAAAACTCAAACCCAGTTTAACTATAGACTAGATTGACTCATCTTCCCACACTAATAGCCTAATAGAAAAAGTGTGTCCATTTCTGGTTATAAATAGTATTCACTTCAGTTCTTTTAAACAATGTTTAGCACTCAATAAAAGATTAAGAGCTAAACAAAAGAGCAAGTGGTGGAGGGGAGAGAAATAAGACCCATTGTCAAGAAGTAAAATAGCCAACAGAAACAGACCAAGAGATGGCCCAGATATTGGAACTATTGGACAGGGTCTTAAAAAATAACTATGATTAATATGTTAAAGGATTTAGTGGAAAAGGTAAATAATAGGCATGAAGTGATAGGGAATTTCAGGAGGGAGATGGATACTATAAAAATGAACCAATTAGAAATGCTAGAAATGAAAAACACAGTTTCAGAGATGAAGAATTCTTTTGACAGGATGATAGTCAGCCTCTAAGGTGGCTCCTAATGATCCCTGCTTTCCAGGGTTCGTAGCCTCCTGTACTCTCTGCACTCCATGAATAGGACTGGCCTGTGAATAGAATATTGCAGGAATGACTGTGCAACATCATAAAATACATTGTGGCTTTTGCCTTGCTCTCTGGTCACATGTTCTGAAGGAAGTCATTCGCTGTGTGATGGGGACACTCAAGTAATCTGTAAAGGGGTCTGTGTGCAAGGGAACTGAGGCAGCCTTCTGCCAACAACTGGCACTACATGAGTAAGTCATCTTAGAGGAAGATCCAGCTCTTGTCAATCTTTAAGATGACTGAAGCCCTGCATAACATATTGATAGTAACATCATGACAAACTGTGAACCAGAGCTCCCAGCTTAGGTGCTCTTGAATTCCTGACCCACAGAAACTGTGAGATAATAAGAGTTTATAGCTTTAAGCCACACACATTTCATTTAAGGCTAATTTACTATGCAAGAATGGATGACTAATACAGATGGGCTTTTCAGCAGACTGGACACTTCAGAGACAAAATCGGTAAACTTGAAGAGAGGCCCATAAACCAAACACATTCAAACCAAAACACGAAGAATGGGAGAAAATGGCAAAACAAAACAAAACTGAACAGTACCTCTGAGATATGTGAGGAAAATAACAAATGCAGGCAGCTGGACTCACAGAAGGAAAAGAGAGAGAGAGAAAAAGGGGTAGAAAAAATATTTTTTAAATGGGTAAGAGTTTTCTAAAATGAATGAAAGATGGCTAATCACAGATCTAAGAAACTTAGAGAACCCCAAACAGGATAAGCACATTGAGAATAAGGATCGGGAAGATGTTGAAGTGTTAAGGAGATAGGAAAAATGAAATATTATGGGATGGTGTGAGAATGAACAGGGAAAGGCCAAAGGATACCCACTGGTCCCACCTGTCAATTAGACCTTTATAAAGCTGGTGTCCAGGTACAGTTGGGTTTTTACCAGGGGTGGATTTTTGTCAGATAAGTGAAGGGAAGGAAGAGAGGGCAGGGAACCAAGGGTGCACACATGGAGAGCTGTGATGATGGCTCATAGACTCGAGCTGGGTAATGCGGGGAGTGAGGACTTTGGAGGAGAGGGGATGGAGTTGGGAGATAGTGGGCTGGTGCAGGATCAGGAATTGTATGGCTCAGGGGTCAGACAAGTCCCGCACATGGGACTTTGGAGAATGCAAGTGGGGTGCTTGGAAGTGGGGTTCTGCAGGGTCTGCACTTAGTAAGGTCAGGGGATGACCCTGGGTATGAGGGATGGAGATCAGGTTAAGGACAAGATCACTGGAAGGAGACAAATTGAGAAAGTGCTGGGCTACTTTCTTGAACATGATCGTCTATGTGATTTAGTTCATTGATTTAGAATGCATTTCCCAGACTAATTTCCTTACTTGAGATTTGATAGGAGTAGGTAGATAATTTGTTTAGTTTCCGATAAAGACCTAGATCTTTTGCTCACCTGCAGGTGGAATGGGAGATAGGGTTCAATTTTTTGTTGGAAGTTGAGAGGTCTAATATTCCCACCTGTTTGGAATGTCTTTATTGTAATTTAATAGCACAAGAAGAAAATATATAGAGCGGTATGTATTCATACACTTTAATGTTGTATATTCAAGGTTGGATTGTCCCTCAAAGGATACTTAGACATTCCCCCAGTTGTTGGTCAGGAATGGGAGGGGAGAGCACCTGGTGTAAGTGGGGGTCATCATTTAGTTAGCAAAGGTAAGAAAACGTGTGCTCTGTTGGTTGCCCACATATCTGTTTGCAGTAATTAGAGGTGTTTCCTTGGGTTTGAAGTATTGAGTCCACTAGGATGACTTCTGAATGATTCACCCACTGATCTGACTGAGCCAGCACTTGGGATGCATGAAGGGCATTGGGCTGTTTCTAAGACACGATGGTGCAGGAAGCCTGTGAAGTTCCTGGCACAGAATGCTCCTCAGGTAACCATTGCTGCTCTCTCTGGCTTGGCACACTCTGAGGCAGTCCATCCCTGCCGTTGGACTCTCCCTTGGAAACAGCAGTAAGTAATTTTTTGGTGTTCAGTTATTTTTAAACTCTTTTTTCTAATATATGTAAAGGTGATCAGGGTGAAATAGAACTTAATACTTTCTTTCAAAGCAAGTGGTCAAAGGAACTGTCAAAACACTTGATTCTGTAATACTGACATAATAATAAACACTTAGCTATAGAAAGTGCCAGGGGCTGTTGTAAGCACTCTACATTTATGAACTTCTTTAATTCCCAAAACACTCTGTGATGGTTGTTTATCATCCCTGTATTACAGATGGGGAAACTGAGTCATAGAGCAAATAAGCAGTATGGCTGTGATTCAAACCCGGATAGTTTGGCTACAAACTCTTTAGTGTCCGATTACTATACTTTATAGTGTGTCTCACTGTGGCAGGAAAAATTGAAATGGAGCCGAACCATGCTCAGAACTTGAAAGTGGAGACAGAGACCAGAAAACATAAAACTTAGATCAATTTCAGTTAACAAGTAAGCTGTTTGCAACATATTTAGTATGCAAGTCCTCAGTGGCAGATGACTCATGCTTTCAGTGCCTTATGTAAGGTTATTCAGATACATTACATTTATTTTCAGGTATCTTCAGGAAATCTTAGCAACAGCAACCAAGGAGGGTATAAGCATCACTTTTCAGTTATCTTTGTGATATAATACCATGAGGCAAGTGAAAAAAAAAGCAAGTCCCTATAATAGAATTTCATGGGGGAACAATGGTTTCTCATTGCTCTCCTGGTTTACAGATTCTAAAGTCACACTGTCCAACCTCCCCTGGTTGATTTTTATGGTGTGTATTTTACATTGGGTTTTGATTTATGGCTTATTGAGAGTCTATCATTGTACAGCCTTCACTTTCACGTGTTGGATTTACGTGGATACCTCTAGAGCAGGGGTCCTCAGACTTTTTAAACAGGGGGCCAGTTCACTGTCCCTCAGACCGTTGGAGGGCCGGACTATAGTTTTAAAAAAGCTATGAACAAATTTCTATGCACACTGCACATGTCTTATTTTGAAGTAAAAAAACAAACGGGCAAAAACACCCACATGTGGCCCGCGGGCCGTAGTTTGAGGACGCCTGCTCTAGAGGATCTTTTCTTTGCTCAGTACAGTCTTTGGAGTGGATGACATGAAGCCAAGAGAAAGGGTAGAGCTTCCACCTTGGAGGTGGGGTGTGCAGGTGTATTAACCTGAGGTTACTCCTCCCCTTAGCTATGGGGATGCCTGGGGCTTCCTTGGGCTGAGGGGGGCAGCAGAGACCCACTCATTTCCCGCTGCTGTCATGCAGGACAGTCCTGTGTATTTGCACAGGGGAAGGACTCCTCACTGGTTCTTGGGAAGGATAGATGCATATAATTAACTTACCAACGGAACTCACGTGTCCATGACAAACGACCCTTCTACCCCTCTCCTGAACTACCAGCTTTGTCAGCTGAGTTCTGTGGATGCCATTTGATGCAGTAATAAAGTGGAAGCAATGCTGTGCTGCACACCCAGGGTGGAATTGGCATGTAAAGGCAAAGTAATATTGAGTAAGATCGCCATAATGAAGGCGTTCTTGGAAAAGTATCTAATGCAAAAGGCAGAGTTGCCTAAGGGGCCAAATAACCTTGGGCTATTCTTGATGTGAAAAATTCCCTCACCTCCTGTCTGTAGTTACCTGGGCTGTGTGACAGGCATGTGTGCCGAGCAGGAGGGCTTCTGAGAGCTCCAGATGACACGGAGTCAGAGCGAACCTTTTCCCTGCTGAACAGGGTGTCAGAATCCCAACCAGCGTAGGAAGAGCACAACTCACTTCCAAACCCAGGTCCTGGACAGGCCTTTCTGTCTTGCACAGTGGTGGTGGTTTAGGAGGCGTGCTGGATGTTTGGATCTTTCTAGTCCAAGCTGTGTGTGGGAGGGAGAAACATAGAGGGGAGGGAGAGGGTTTGCCTGTTCACGTACACTGCAATGTGAAATCACAGTTATAGGTTGGTGGTTAAAAAAGGATGCTGAACAAAATATTCTAGATCACTCTAAGCAGTGGCCTTTACCATAGTATTCATGGCCTGTGCTAGAGATCTTGCAGAATTTTACTTTGCTTCAGGAATCACCCAGGAACATAATTTTTGTATGTATTGTAACCATTTATTTTCCTTTCCTTAAGGAACAATTCTTTGCTGGTGGTAGGAGCCAGAGTCAGCAAGTGTAGAGAGCATTACTTACTCCTCCCATTGTCTCTGTCACCTTTTTGTCATGTCTGTGTTCTGGTGGGCTGACCTCTAGTTCCCTGGACTGAAAATAGTTTACTAGTGAGTGGGCACAGGTGCTTTAACAGTATAAATATTAAAGCGTTCAGTAGCTATTGTGAGATGGCCTTTCTGCTGCTCAGAATTTCTTGGTGTGGAGCGAGAACAGGTGTGACCCTGAGGGTTGTGCCTACTTTAGAGTTGATAAGAATGTCAAGGATTTTATGATTTTGCCATAATGTAATTGTCAGTAAACAGATAGCAAATGATGTTTATCGAAGGGGCATCCCTTCGAGCTCTTTGAAAGCAATGCTTCTGTTTATCTGTACAGAATAAATTAAGATGTGCAATGTGGCCTCAATTTGAATAAGCATGAAGGATCAAAGGAAGATAATTCAGTCCTTTTCATTGTCAGCTTTGGAAGGATTTTAAGTAATTTCTTTTGTAAAGCAAAATCTCCCATTTCATTACTGATAAATTTGCATGGGCAAAAATTTGTTTTTGAATTTTCTTATTGTGAAATATAAAATTCATACAACATCCAGAAACAAGTAATTAAGAAGTGAACACTTGGCCAGGAGCAGTGGCTCATACCTGTGATCCCAGCACTTCAGGAGGCTGAGGTGGTGGATTACTTGAGGCCAGGAGTTTGACATCAGCCTGGGCAATGTAGCGAGACCCCCATCTCTACAAAAAATGAAAAAATTAGCTGAGTGTGGTGGCACATAGCTATAGTTCTCGCTACCTGGGAGGTTGAGATGGGAGGATCACTTGAGCACAAGAGTTTGAGGCTGCAGTGAGCTATGATCATACCACTGCACTCCAGTCTGGATGACATAGTGGGACATTGTTTCTTTAAAAAAAAAAAGAAGAAGAAGAAGTAAACACTTGTTTAACACTACCTGAAATAGAACATTATAAGCACCATAGAGACTCTCAGTGTGCTTACACTATTTCCTGATTGCTACTCTCCTGACTTTCATGATAATCATTCATTTGCTTTACTTTGTAGTTTTAACCACTTTTGTACTGGACATATTTTAAAATGTATCCCCAAGATGTTTTTCATTAATTTTTTTGTTCTTGTTCATTTAGTTCTGATAAAAAGTACCATAGTCTGGGAGATAAGAGACTGTTGTTATTTCTCTACCCCAATCTAGTTTTATCATTTGAAGTCACTGGGCTTATTTTCTTACATGAGAAATTTGATTAAATTAGCAGTTTCACAATTATTTCTTTTTAAAATTCAAATGAAGTTGTTTATGAAACCCCAATATAAAATACAAAAGAAATTAGTATTTATTTTCTAAGTTTGGATTTATAAAATTAACTCATTATAAAGTTAATAAATGAGAATACATTAGCATATTGGCAGTATTCAATGTGTTAAAATTTGGAATCTGGAAGTCCCCTAATTTGAATGTAATTTTACTTTCCAACCACATCAATGTGCAGAAGCCAAAAGCACATGAAAAAATGTTCAACTTTGTTATCTATTAGAGAAATGCAAATCAAAACCACAGGAAGATAACCACTTCACATTCCCTATAACTATAACTATAGTAAAAAAGACAGACGTGTTGTTGAGGTTGTAGAGAAATCGGAACCCGCATACACTGCTAGGAACAACGTAAAATGGAGCAGGTGCTATGGAAAATAGCCTAGAATTCCTCGGAAGGTTTAACATAGAGTTACCATATGACTCAGCAATTTCACTTATAGGTATATACCCAAAAGAAATGAAAACACATGTCCACACAAAAACTTGTTCACAAATGTTCATAGCATTATTTACAATAGCCAAAAAGTGGAAGCAACCCAAATGTCCATCAACTGAGTGGATGAACAAGATGTGGTACATCTATACAATGGAATATTATTTGACCATAAAACAGGAATGAAGTACTGATGTGTACTACAGCATCAATGAATATTGCAAACATTATGCTGAGTGAAAGATGCCTGTCACAAAGGACCACATATTGTGTTATTCCATTTATATGAAATGTCCAGCATTGGCAAATCCACGAAGGCAGAAAGTAGATTGGTGGCTGCCAGGGGCTGAGGGGAATGGGAGGATGGCATGGGGTTGGTGGTGCTGGTGGCTAAGGGGTGCAGGGTTTCTTTTTGAGATGATATAAGCATCCTTAAATGGATTGTGGTGGTGATTGCAAAACTCTGTGAATATACTAAAAACCACTCAACTGTGTACTTTATATGGGTTAATTATATGGTAGATGAATTATATTTCAATAACATTGTTATATAAAAAGTTGAATATGCAAAAGTGAGATAATAATCTTGCATGATTTTCTTTTTCTGAGACAGAGTCTTGTTCTGTCACCCAGGCTAGAGTGCAGTGGTGTCATCATAGCTCCATAGCAACCTCAAACTCTTGGGCTCAAGTGATCTTCCTGCCTCAGCCTCCTGATTAGCTGGGACTACAGGCGTGTGCCACCATGCCTAGCTAATCTTTTCTATTTTTAGTAGAGACGGGGTCTTGATCTTACTCAGCCTGGTCTCAAACTCCTGGGCTCAAACGATCCTCGAGCCTCAGCCTCCCAGAGTGCTAGGATTACAGGCATGAGCCACCGTGTTCGGCCATAAGCTTGCATGATATTAAGCAGGGAGCAGGAAGCAGAGAGGAAGGACCCTGTTCCTGGGAAAAAAATACCACGATAAAATCTCTGTAATACTTGATACCTGTCCAGTGGGTCCCTTACTTTCCACACTGACTGTGTCTATGATGACTTTCTTTCTCTCCATTATCGCTAGTATTTGCATTTTCAGAATATTTCTATTTATATTCTTTTTTAATACATCACAAGAGCAAAGCGCGCTAACGGGTTCAAATAATTTCACGAACACTGCAGTACCGAAAACGGTGGCAGCGATGACAAAGTGGAATCAGGCAGGCAGCGCTTGCTGTGTGGTAGCTCGCGGCGTGTGCAGAGCTGTGGGCAGGTAAAACTCAGTGAGGAGTAGGTGGTGCAGGCATGAAAGTGAGGTTTGTTTAAGAGCTAAACATAGAAAAGCTGATGACTGCCTGACTCCAACACATTTGAATGTGTTTGTTTCTGTAATAAGAGTTTTGATGAGTTTGAAATCTACTAGGGAAAGCGATCAGAATCCAGTGTTCATGGAACCCAGAAGCACCATCATAGAACATAGTGTGTAAACCACAAAGTTAGATTATATCCAACATCTTTTTCACCTTTTGTATTTTATTTTATTTAGTTTAAAGCTACCGTTGAATATCCATTTATTAACTTTTATCCAGAGGACTTGACGGATTGATTTCTGATATGTGCCATCTTGGTGGGATAATCATTGTGCGTGATTATTTATACAGTAGAGTTTAAAATTATCTTTAGTGGTATTGCACAGTGAAAACTTTTTTAATAAGGGCATGCAAATTCATTATTAAGTCAAATATCACAAATTAGGTTGTGATTAGTTAATTGCTCTGTGAGCTTAAATTTTCCCTCGAAAAACATAGAACACCGATACCCTAGTTGAGGGTGTCTGAAACACCCCAGCACAAAATCTATTTATCCACAGGTTCATTTATATTCTCCTTATAGGACAGGAGACAAGGACACCTGTTAGAGATGGGTTTGTTCAAATTTATTTCCAAATGTATATATAGTTTGAAATTAGGCACTGCTAGTTGATGGAATTTCTTGGTGAAATCTTTGGGATAATTTTAGGAATTTGGAATTAGGATAAGTTTTTTTTTTTTTAAATTTAAATAGAAAGGTTCTGGAAACCTGTGAAATTTTTGGGTCCCGACTATATTTATTCCTGTAGAAGTGGGGTGATTGTTATATATTATAAGGTTACTCTGAACTCTTATTTATTAGAGTTTATTAGTCTTACTAGAAACAATGGTAGGTGTTCTTGTCTCCTTCTTGACCTCAAGGGGGATTTCTAATATTTTGCCATTAATTAAAGTGTTTACTGTAGGTTTTTGGTGGAATCTCTCTGTCAGGTAAGAGAAATCCTCTTATTCCTTGTTTGGATAATAATTTTTATCATGAATGGGGGCTGAATTTTATCAAATGCCTTTTCAGCCAACTTATTTTAATCTAATCCTCCAAGATCTTTCAATAGGGCATCCCCCAAATTCCCTCCTGTCTCATGCTTATGGGGTAGTTTTCAGCCTCCAGTGATTAAATTTAGCTTTCATTATCTTGGGACAGTCATGTAACTTTCAGTTAACCACAGTGTATCAGGATCTCAACCTTCCCAGAGCACTTGTGGGATTTGCCAAAAACAGATTCCGTTTTATAGCCAGACAATCAAATATGTTCTTACTTAAGAAACTCCTCCCTGGGGATACCTTCTGACCAGCGAGGGGCCCTGCATTTCTCTGACTGCCTCGTTGGGTCCTGCTGCACCTCTGGGTGGCTGTCCTCAGCGTCTTGGGCGTATAGAGTGTCTCCAGCAGCCTAAGGGGAGAGGTACACACCTGAGCACACCTGAGAGGGGCCTGAGCCCTTCTTTCTCCTGTTTCTCACGCTCTTGTGCAGAAGGACAGTTTGCCAGGTGTTTGTATAAAGCTAAAGTGCTAGAGTTTCTTATTCATGGACAGAAAGGGAAATGGTGTTTTTTTCTGGGTAATATTTGATGTCTAAATGCCCTGGTAGCTCTAAAGGAAAGTCAGACAAGGCTAGAAGCTGGGGCTATGAGTAAAGAAAATGACCTCATTCTCCATTTAGGTAAATTTGAAGGACTTATCTGGGCCTGGGCCCCAGGGAGGGAAGCGATATGGTAGGATTAAGAAAAATACTCAGTAATCTGAGGTGTACCACAAAGGGATTCAGGGAGATCAACAACCCGACTGCCGTAGCACTGCCAGAATCTCTGCCCCCCTGCGCCTGTGGCGGGGGCTCTTCCACCGTGGGGCAGTTGGGAAGAGCACGCTGCTCTCTTGGGGTAAAGAGATTCCCCACACTGCAGGCTTTGATCTCAGCTGCTCCGTGAGCTGCAGGTCAGATGCTCGGAGGGGCTCTAACCCCGGCGTGCAGCACATCACTGCCCATTGCCAGTTAATTTTATCTTAGCCTTTTCTTGTTTCACAGGAAGCTGGGCATGGGGAAAGAGTCCAGGGGTGTCATCACCTCTCACTTACCTCTGCTACAGATGGAAACCAGTGTTGCAGCTAATTTCTGGGGCCACTCCATAGCCTTGGCCTCATGCTGGGGAGGACATGCATCAGCTCCCAGCCTGAAAAACTGGCCAGCTCTCAGTAGATTTAGGTTATCATCCATACTCTTTTTTCCTTGAAAAGGGAAGCTTCGGTAGTTCCTCGGTGTTCTTAAACTTAACATTCATTGTCTGTCCTGGTGAGTAACCCTTAAGGTCCACAACTAGAAATTCGTAAATTTGCTGAGGCACGAAAATACCCCTCTATGTTCCTGTTGTTTTGCTGTTCTGATTTGATGGTGCAGAAATGTAAATCAATGTAAGTCATTGTGTAAAACATGAATCGAGTCATTCCTTTAAAGTTCTTCAGCAAATTCCCGTTGTATTGAGGCTAAAACCCAAGCTCCATTACACCAGCTAAAAAGTACCTGTAGCATCAGAGTTCTGCCTGTATCTCGGATCTCATTCCATCTGGTTGGCTCATCACCTTTCTGTAAATCTCACCCTCTCCTCAACGTTGGAGAGCTTTGGCTTCCCAGTGCAGATTCTGCAGCTCATCTTTGGAGAAGATTCCTCTTGATACTGTAGCAGCTTTGCCTACAGCAGCCATTGCCTGCGAGTTTGTATCCCTGGCTGCCACTCTAGCCTCCCACAGCTGGCCAGGATGGAAGCGTGAAAGCCCAGCTCCTTTCTGAGACAGAACCTACACTCTGGAGGTCCACTGCGGGATCAGGGACCTCAGCCTGCCATGGCCCCCTTGCTTGGCTTCCTCCCTCTCTCTGTCTTGCTGCTTCATCCATGCTTTTACCAGCCTTCTGGGAGCACTTCCTTACTAACCCTCTTCTTAGGGTCTGCTCCTTGGGAATCCAACCTAAGACACGTCACCCAATTTAAGTACCCCCTTTCCAACCACTGTTGGGGAAAAATAACTAAAACTCAAATCTCTTCCCAACCTAGTAAACCACTCCACAAAGGTAGTAGAGAAAGAAAAGTTGTATTATTGAATAAGCATTAAACCAGCATGTGACGCACATCATAGGCAATCCACTGTGACTGCCAAGGTGGAAAGAAATGTCACCTACCTATAGCCAGGTAGACACAACCATGATATCCACGTTCTCAAGACAGACAACTAGTCCTAAGACAAGAGGACTCAACAGCACCACTTACTACACAAGTTCCTCCTAAATTCACCTGATAATTGGGGTGACCATCAGTGTTAATTAATTCCACTCTTCATGACAGGAGGCAGTTTTGCACCTTGGAGCCAGGTGCCCACCGCAGTTAGGCTTCTGTCTCCCAGCAGAGACTGGGAGGTAGGGAGACCATCTCCCTTGGATTTTTACATTCCAAAGAGATGGTTCTCAGGTCCTTAAGAAAGACATTTTTGGGTCATAGAGCTGACAGAAGCCTTATTTAGCTTTTAAAAGAATTTACATATATTTCAAAGAGACAAGAAAGAACTTACAACTTTCCTATGGTACAGCCTCTAAGAAAAGGGAGGAGGGAGACATCTCTTCACCCATTTCTTTTATCTGTGAGAATTAAGCCTCTTATTTTTAACTTTCATTTGTCCTTGTATCATGCTTCAGGCCTGGCTGCCCTAGAGACTCTAGCATAGCCCTTATGGTATTTTTTTCAGAGCTTTTTAATGTGATATTTGATACATACACAATAATGTAGGTATCACATACCCAAGTTACAAAGTCTAGTAATAAAGTAAATACTAGTGAACCATGCACCCAGGGTGAGAGCCAGATCTTGGATATCCTCTATTCCACCCCCAGAGATCCCCTAACGTGAATTTTGTGTTTAATATTTCCTTGCTTCTACCACATATGCATACTTCTCTAACCAATAGTTCTAAATTAAACCTATAGTTTAGCTTTGCCTAGGTTTGAACTTTTAAGAAAAAAAAAAGTACATCGTGGGTAGTCTTTTGGGACTAGTTTCAATTAGCATTGTTTCTAAGACTCCCATGTTGTTGCATGCAGCTATGCACGTTCATTTTTGTTACTATCTACTATTCCTTTTTGTGAATATATAAGCATTTATCCATTGTCCTGTCCACAGTCAACTGGGTTGTTTCCTGTTTTGTAATATGAAGAATCATGCTTCTGGGAACATTCCTCTTGTGTCTCCTGGCACCATATGTAAGATTCTCCAGTGTGTACTTCTAGGAGTGAAATTGCTGGGTTCTCTGTTTTATTTTCCTGATAGCACATATGCTTCTGAAAATGTCTTGTTCATTGGTTTGTTTCCTTGTTCACTGTCTGTATTCTAACCTCTGCACCAGTGTAAGCTCTGTTATGATGAGCTTTTTTCTCAGTCTTGGTACATGCTGAGTCTAGACCTACTGTACACAGGAACATGAATGACCCAATTCCTGATGGCCAATTTTTCTAGACAGACCATCCAGAGAACACTGACTGTCTATTCTACTGATAGCAGTGAAGAAAAAAGTGAAGGTTACTAGGAAATTGATGATTATTAGCTTGAAAATAGAAGTTTTAAGGGAGAAATTATATGCCTTGGCTGTATTTTTAAATGTGGGGGTTTCTGACTCCCAAGATCTATTATTAGTTAAAGTTGAAAGGGTTTCCCCTTCCAGCTACCACTGTGTGTGGGTTAAAAAAATGTTGAAGTCTTCAAAGTCTCAGTAAACAGTGTCATGTCAGTATTAATCAGAACGTTAGAGTAACACTTGCCAAGAGACAGTATGCTGGTAATAGATATTGACTGTAGAGGGATTAAGATTAGCACCAATTGTGTAATAAATCTGAGATGTGGTGTTGTCTTTGATATGACGAAAACACAAGTAATTGTTGAATTTGTCTTAAAAGCCCATCTCTTTAGAAGGGGTGGGAAGAGTTTCAAAATTTAGGGAGATGTCTAAGTTTACTTTAAAACCTTACTTCATTGATTTCAATAGTTTTAATCCTACATTTTAATTTCGTGTGTGGTATCTATAGGCTGTAAGTGAGCTATCTAACAAACACACCAGTGTTGGAAATGGGCACTGCTGAATTTAGCATGTGATTTATGTCTTGGGGAAAGTTGTCCGGTTCACTTGGAGAGGAATGTGTGGGAATGCAGTTCCAAGAATCACTGATGTTGCTCTCCTGGGAGCCCACTTCAAATATGTAGATAACGTAGCAGTCAGCATTCCTGGAGTAAGCAGTTCCCACTGTTTGTAGGATACTTTCCTTCTTATAGCACTTTGCTGTACCTCCAGCTGTTTTCCTTGACTAGTTCTATTGTGGCAATTTAAACCCCTTTAAAACTCATTTTTTACCAGTTTCTATCCACTAGTAAAAATTTCTTCTTAGCTCCACTGGAAGTTAGGCTTTTTTGAATTGTCATTTTGCCAGTTTTCTTTCACTTGGAGAACGTGTTAATCTATTTCCAGAATTTATTTTAAGTATTACTGTCATCTATTCTAGTAGTTTAGTTTTTGAATTTTAAACTACAGATTTATCATCCCATTCAATCTTTAAAAACAACATTTTCTTCTAGAATTCTTATAGTTTCATGCCTTAGGTTTAAGTCTGTTATCCATCACGAGTTGATTTTTGTGAGAGGTGAGAGGTGCAGATCCTGTTTCAGTCTTTTACATGTAGCTATCCAATTTCTCCAGTATGTTTTTGTCTGCTTTGTCAAAGATCAGATGGTTATACGAGGATGGTTTTATATTTGAGTTCTCAATTCTGTTCCATTGGTCTATATCTCTGTTCTTGTGCCAGTACCATGCTGTTTTGGTTACTATAGCCTTGTAGTATAGCTTGACGATGTTGGAAAAACTCTTATAGACATCAGCCTAGGGAAAGAATTTATGAAGAAAGACCCCAAAGGCAATCACAGCAACAACAAAAATAACTAAATGGGCCCTGATCAAATTAGAAAGCTTTTGCATAGCCAAGGAAACTATCATGAGATAGACAACCTACAGAATGAGAGAAAATATTTGCATGCTACACATCTGATAAAGGGCTGACAACTGAAATCTATATAGAACTCAGGAAAATCAATACGAAAAAAACAACCCAATTAAGAAGTGGGTAAAGGACATGAACAGAAACTTTTCAAAAGAAGACAGACTAATGGCCAAAAAACATATGAAAAAATGCTCAACATCTCTAATCATCATGGAAATGCAAATCAAAACCACAATGAGATACCACTTTACTCCAGCGAGAATGGCTTTTATCAAAAAGTCCCAAAACAACAAATGTTGGCATGGATGCAGAGAGATAGGAACA